>SJYT01052857.1:54802-265332 GCA_006410635.1 Cephalophus harveyi | reverse complement strand
GACGGGAAGGACTGCAGCAAGTCTGCAGACTGGGGCAGGGTGGCGGGAGGCGGTGGGGGTGGGGTGGGGCTGTGTTCAGCGCTGTCTCTCCGGCAGAAGGCCAGGAGGAGAGAAGAGAAGGAAGATGCCCTGAGCTGCCAGCAGCCAGCCACACCCAGTCTAATGGTCGAATGCCCGCCTTTCAACAGCAGAGCGTGCTTCCCAAGGGAGACGCTGCCGCGGGTCAGAGTGGAGAGGTGGGGAGAGCGCCGAGGGGAGGGTTTTCTGCAGCCTGGCCGGGCCCTTCCTTCGTCAGGTGGGCCCCGAAGCACACAGCAAAGCGGAATTTATGCAGCCTGCGACCCTGTTCCCTTTTCCTGTGAGGCCTTGGTCTACTAGCCGTCTCGTTCTGGAATAATAATCACTTTGCTTCTTATCCTAAGCCCAGTTAGTAGTGTGTAAGCAGCTGGATTGCTGCAGTTATGGGAAGAAATAACTTACATCTGAGTGAAAATATTGCTACATCAATATTGTCACGTTGAACCGACAGTTCATGTTGGGTGCAATGGCTTGGGAGGTCAGAGTCCTGGTTCAAATCCTACCTCTGCCCAGCTGTGTGCCCCTGAATGAATTACTTAATCTCCCAAGCCTCAGTTTCTTCATCCACAAAATGGGGCTGCCAAGAATATTGATGTGGTGAATTTTTTTTTTTTAATTTGAGGATTAAGTCAAATGATTAACATACTGCCTGGCCTTTAGGAAGCTGGTTGAATGGCATCATCGACTCAATAGCCATGAGTCTGAGCAAACTCTGAGAGATAGTGAAGGACAGGGATGCACGGGGTGCTGCAGTTCATGGGGTCAAAAAAGTCAGGAAGGATTGAGTGACTTAACAACAGAAACAGAAATGTCAGTTACCACTCCTTCCACCCCTAAAAGTCAAGGATAAAAACATTTAGGTTTCCTCATCTGTCAAACAGAGCACTGACTTCTGGCATGCAAGGCAAGGTTGGCAAGGTGATTAAGGGAGGTGACATCTGAAAAAGTATATGCTTGATGGATGTTGGTTCAATAAGCTAGACATTATCTTTAGCACTTTACATTAAGACATCTATATAATAAAATTACTTAAATAGAACTTTAAAATTTTTTAAAAGAAAGAGAGGATGCAATGAGATCAAATATCCTGGCTAATATAATTGTATTTGAGCACTGAACTTGGCACTGGCTTTCTGGAAAAAGGCAAAAAGGGAAATAAGACGAAGTAAGTCATCCTCGTTATTCATTTATTCAGTTAATCAATTCCGCAAGCACTCACTTAAGGCATACTATACACCAGAAACTGCTTTTGGCAAAGGAAAAGGGAAAGGTTATTGATTCTTCAGGCCCAGATTTCTCCAAAAACTACACTTTAGCTCAGTTTACCAAGTTGGCTCTTCTAGAAGATTCAGCCTTCTAGAATGATTTTTACAGAGGGTAGAGAAGCTTTCCTATAAGCAGCGACTCAGTGAGGTTCAACCCAAAGTCAGTCAAGGCTTTTTGGCACGGGCAATGCTTTAAAGTCAGTTTCCCAATATGCAATGCCTGCCTCCTCTCTGTCTGAAACAGTACAGGTTTCAGGGAGGTGATGGAAAGAAATGTATGCAGAGAAGCAAATTCAATGCCCCTAGTCTTAATTTGGATCCGGGGTGGGAGTTATCAATTCATGCTAAATAAAATATGCAACAGTTCATATCGTGTTAGGAAGTGGGGAGAAAAAAAAAGAAAGATGCTGCAAAGCACTTGGATGGGAACCAGGATTAGAGTCTGATGTTTGGCTTTCTAAGTAAACACGTCTAGCTTTTTATTTTACAAATAACAATCTGGAAAGATGCATTAGGGAATCTAAATGCAAAATAGAAATGAGTTTATCCAGGTAAGTAAGGTTTTATTAAACAATTTAATTCATTCCAGTTCCTTTGGAAGAAACTGTGGGTTATGGTTAATGTATTGAATCAGACAGAAAATGCATTCATGAAGCCACCTGCATTTAATATACAACTGTCAGAAAACTGCTCACCAGCCCTTTCCCAGAGAGCAACAAGCTGAAGTAGCTTTTATTTGGGGAAATGCAACAACAGAAATGGTCAACGAATATTCAAAGCAAAGACCATCTCAAGCTGGAATGTTAGCAGCTGAGAATGTGAATGAGGATTTTGGAGCACCAAGGACCTCTCACAATTCTCACCACTTTCAAATGTGCTGGAAAGAGATTTTTCAGATGGGGAGAAAAGGGAAAGCTACAAAAAAAAGCCAAAAAAAAAAAAAAAAAAGGAATGAAAACAGAGGTCCCTGCAGATACCATGACAAAAATAAATCAACTTATGAAATAAGCCTGTAACAGCCACGCTCAAACCAGGAAATTCTCAGACCAAGTATAATCATTTTATGAGCATGTTAAAAAAAATCCTCTATTCTTATACTGCTCATTACTAGGAAAGCTAGATGGCTTTGCATGGACATTTTTGCTCTGTTTGGTACCCTTGGTATTCATAGTTTCAGAACAGGTATTTCCCAAGTCCTTTGGCAAAAGAAAAGTCATTGCTTTTTACATTAAGGGGTTTACCAGGCATCTGGTAAGAAGCAATAAAATTATCCGTGATTACAAGTACACACGGAGGCTCGGGAACACAGTCGTTCTGTGTGTTGGCGCTCTGCTACACTGAGCCATTTCCTCAAACACCTTCTGATGGTTCCTCCTACATTTTCTGAAAGTCCCCTAGTTGCTCTTCAACCCAGTCCTTCCCATTTTAAAATGTTACCTTCTATCTGGGCTTTTAACTCAGATCATGCCTGCCACAGGATAGGCCTGAAAGGAGTGGATCAGATGTAACCCTGACGAATAGAAAGCAGTACAGCCACTGCAAAAAGCAGCCTGGCAGTTCCTCAAAAAACTAAACATCGAATTACCATAGGATCCAGCAATTCCACCTCTGGGCATATTCCCCAAAGAATGGAAAGTAGAGACATGAGCAGATGTTTGTACACTCGTGTTCGCAGCAGCATTATTCACAATAGCTGAAAGGTGGAAACAGCCCATGTGTCCACAGACAGATGGACAGCTAAACAAAATGTGGTTTATTCAGACGACGAACTATCATTAGGCCTTAAAAAGGAAGAAAATTCTGCCATATGCTACAACGCAGCGGAACCTTGAGGATACTATCCTGAGTGAGATAAGCCAGTTGCAAAAAGACAAATACTGCATGATTCCATTTATGCGAGGTACTTGGCATAGTCAAATTCATAGAGACAGAGAGTTAAGGGTGATTGCCAGGTGCTAGGGGGAGGTGGGAATGGGGAGTGAGAGTTTGATGGGTATAGAGTTCCAATTTGACATGATAAAAAGAGTTCTGGAGATGAATGGGTGACGGTTGCAAAAGAGCATAAATGTACCCACGCATGCCACTGAACTGTATGCTTAAAATGTAAATACGAGTGAAAGTGAAAGTCGCTCAGTCACGTCTGACTCTTTGTGACCCCCATGGACTTTACAGTCCACGGAATTCTCCAGGCCAGAGACTGAAATGGGTAGACTTTCCCTTCTCCAGGGGATCTTCCCAACCCAGGGATCGAACCCAGGTCTCCCACACTGCAGGCAGATTTTTACCAGCTGAGCCACAAGGGAAGCCCAAGAATACTGGAGTGGGTAGTCTAAATGTAAATATTAAAATGGTATCATGCCACATCAATTTAACACTGAGAAAATGAACCGTCTCTTAATGATCTTCACAGAAGTTCCGTTGGGTGGCATGTCGAGTTCTCAGAATTAGAAGGGAGGAAGAAGGTGAGACTGGACACCAGGACCTCGGGCCAAGCTGAGGCGGGCGCCCATAGGGAGTGGTGTTTCAGGAAGCAGAGCTGGCCCTGCTGTGAGATGACAGCAGCTGACGTTTATTCAGCACTGAGTGTCCAGAGCAATTTCGTCTCTATTATTTCATTAGCGTCTTGGAACAATCCTGGGAGGTCAGTCATATTATCACCCCATTTCACTGATGAGAGAGTCAGGGAGGCTCATGTACAGGAACCACACCCTGGAGCGGTTGGGAAGAATAGATGGTGCTGGGAGTTGGTGGTGGACAGGGAGGCCTGACGTGCGGTGGTCCATGGGGTCGCAAAGAGTCAGACACAACTGAGCAACTGAGCTGAACTGAACTGAACTGGGAGACCCTATTATAGGAGACTTCCCTTCTTAATACCTCTGTACCTCCAAAAGGAGAACCAAAGAAGCTCCTTCGCCTCTCGGCCCCCTTCTCTTCCAGGAAGCCTTCCCAGAGTGCACACAGCCCAGATGACACACATCCCTTGAGAGGATGAAGTGACCATCAGCCATTCACAGAGCGCTAGTGGTCAACCCAGAAGGACATAGCTTGCTTCCCAGGAGTGTCCTCTTAGCTCTGCTTCTACCATCAGGCTACAAATTCTCAAGAGCAGGCACCTTCCCTTGGGTTCTCTGCTGTGCCTAGCACAGTGCTGGGAGCACAGTGAGGGCTCAAAGTGCTTATAAATAGGTGACAGGCTAGTGGGGCTGCTCAGGAGTTCTGTGGCGGCTCCTCTAACCAAGCCTGCAGGGGAAGCTTTGACCTGCTCCAGAGGGACTGGCTTGGAAGGAGCCCTCCATGGGCAATGTGGCCACCTCCCTCCCCACGGGCTCAGGGCAAAGACAGAAAGAATCCTCTGTGCCATGAACTTCCACACACAGCCCTGTGTAGTCCTCGCCTTGCCATGGGGTCTGTTTTCCATCGTGCAGAGGAGCATGGGGAGGTCAAGGTCAAGGCCTCGCCAAGTACAGCTTCAAGGAGGCCAGGGCTGCCTGCTCCAAGGCTCCTCCTGCCAGATGCTGCCGCTGTGCAGGCGTGGGGGCAGGGCACGAGGTCAGAGGTGACTGCGGGGAGTCGGGGGAGATGTGTATAAGAGACAGGGACTGGCTTGCACCCATGAAATTCATCACTGCACTCTGCTGTTTCTCTCTAGAAAAAGTATCTAATTAAGACATCCAGTCCTGTGTTAAAGAACGCAGCTGGCTTCCATAGATAAGAGTGGCCAGTACCCTTTGAACTCTAACCAGTTTTCCTGTGTGCTCTCCTCTCACAAGGAATCAGGCCTGCAACCTGGGTCTCCATCTCTTTCCCCTGGAACCTAGGACTTCCAACAACGCTAGTTTTTCTGTTGAGAGTATCTGAAACTCCTAGGCTTGCCCCAAACTACAGTTAGTTTTAAGCTGTTCTTTCCAAACCCTCAAAGTCTTCCTCTCATTTTTCCTCTGGTTTCTGTCAATTGGCGAGGGGGTGGCGAGCAGCAGGCAAGAGGATGGGGATGGGAAGCCCCTCCTGGAGTTCCTTTCTGGGGTCAGATTAGGGGGTGAGGGTGGGGTGCCTACCAGGTCCTGAAGGGCCCTCAAGGTACAACCAAAGGGCTGAGCACAAACTCAGAGATGGGTTCAAATTTCAGAGTGCCTCCAATTAGCCAAGGGACTGGGGGTTCCATGTAACATTAGTTTCCTCATTTGTAAACAGACTGTATAGAGATGATCTCCTTCCTCTGGAAGAACGGGAGAAAAATGAGCTTTCAGACGCCACAGGGCTTGGCACACAGTGGCGTTAAGCCAGTGTTTGCTGAATGACTATTAGACAGACAGACAGCTGTGTGGGCCCTCGGGGCCCAGGGCTCACAAGATCGCTCGGTCACGTGTCTGTGAGCTTTATAATCGCTCTGTCACGTGTCTGTGAGCTTTATAATCGCTCTGTCACGTGTCTGTCAGCTTTATAATCGCTCGGTCACGTGTCTGTGGACTTTATAAGCACTTGGCTGATTTACTCTGCGGAGCCTGCGAGGTGTGTTGGAAGACAGCTACCTGATTGTACAGGAGGAAACGGCGACTCTGCAGGTGACCCGACCTGTACAAGGTCTCAGGGCTGGTGAGAGGGCGCTGCACTTCCGACTGCAGAGTCCGGGCTCGCGGCGCCCCTTAGAGAAGAGGGCCGCTGGCTGCCTTTGCCTGCAAGGTCAGAGAAGCCGGAGGAGGCCATGCCACGCCTTACTGAAGCAGAGCCAGCTCCAAGGCCCTGTGTCGCCGGTGCTGGTGGGGCACGTGTGCTGTAATCATCTCCTTACTCAGGGAGGCCTCCTTGGACCTTCCAAGGCGGGGCTCCGGTGCTGCTCTTGTCTGGATCCAGAATGCCCAGCCCCGTGTCTGCCATACAGGTGCTCAGTGGATGCCTGGATGACTGCATGAAGTGAAAGAACAAATGAATGTCCATATGAACCAACAGTCCTTTAAAAAAATTTTTTTATTTTTTAGTTTTATTTTTTGGTCCCGTGTCATGGGGATCCTAGTTCCTGGACCAGGAATTGAAGCTGTTCACTTAACCACTGGACCACCAAGGAAACTCCCCAATGGTTCTAGCTTTTTTTTTTCCCGGAGTGGGATGCGTGGAACACAGCCTGCTCAGCATTGTGCTCCATTCATTCAGAGGAGGTTTAAGCTGGATGTCTTGCAGGGGGGCACAGGGTCAGGTTAGGCAGGGCAATGCCTGTGGCCCTGAGTGGTAGAGACGGTGGGGCCAACGGAGGGAGAAAGGTAAACCCAACTGAGAGAGGAGAGGAGGTCTGTGGGGCTCGGACTGGAGAGCCGCTTAGGCCAGAGTGACAGCCGAGCCAGCTTCAGGAGAGATGACCTGGGCAGGCACACGGCGCTCCACGCTCAAAAGGGCCCTGCGCTTGGTTTACTGCTTTCCTGCTGTCGTCCTGAAATTCTGGAACAAAGTCCCCAAATTGTCATTTTGCAATGACTGGTCCTGCAAAGTATGAATCTGTTCACAGATGAGAGGAGAGACGCAGTGCTGGAAACTTCCACCTTCTCCTTCCACGTGCTTCTGGAGGTGCGAGTGTGTAAAGCCTGTCTCCCCACTTGGATGGTCACTCCTCTCTGCAGGAAGGATCAGATCCAAGTTCTTGGAAGCACCTGGGGCAGGGTCAGAATGAGGGTGAGATGCTTGAGACCCTTGCCTCAGGCACCAAAACTAAGAGACCAAACAATGTTCAGTAATCAACATAAAGAATATCTTAATATAGCATTTTAAAATCTAAATGAAAGCCAAAACTCCATGATGAGCAAAAAAATCAGAATTTTATATTTACTGGATCAAGAACATGAGGGTGTTGAGTCATATTGGGGCCAAAGGCAGAAGGAAAAATATATGCCCTGATATATATATTTTTACATACTTTTCAACCGTTAACTTTTTTTCCCAGAACAATTAAAGTGGTTAAAAAGTTACTGAAAGATTGGAAACTAATACACTTGTGAGTGTATTAAAACTCACAAGATTATTTTAAGCTTAAATATTTTATTAATACAGAATTTACTATAATTTTATTTTTCTGATTGTAAGGAAAGCAAATTCATCAAAAATATTTTTAAAAACTTACCTGAAACTAGAACAACATTGTAACTCAACTATACTTCAATTAAAAAAACTTGGTGCACTTCCCTGATGGTCCAGTGGTTAAGAGCCAGTGCTTTCACTACAATGGCTATGGGTTCAGTCCCTGATCCAGGAAGTTCCACATACTACTTGGTGCAGCCAAAAAAAAAAAAAATATATATATATATATATACATATATATATATATAAAATAAGTAAATTACTTGTTTGCTAATCTCACTTTCAGTGGAGAGAATTGCCATGTTTGACAATTTCTCTTGACCAAGTGACAATTTAAAAAAGTTTTAAATACACTTCAGCTTACTCATGGAAAAGGCAATGACACCCTACTCTAGTACTCTTGCCTGGAAAATCCCATGGATGGAGGAGCCTGGAAGGCTGCAGTCCATGGGGTCGCTGAGGGTCAGACACGACTGAGCGACTTCGCTTTCACTTTTCACTTTCATGCATTGGAGAAGGAAATGGCAACCAACTCCAGTGTTCTTACCTGGAGAATCCCAGGGACGGGGGACCCTGGTGGGCTACCGTCTATGGGGTCGCACAGAGTCGGATACGACTGAAGTGACTCAGCAGCAGAAGTAGCAGCAACTTATTCCTTCTGCTTCAAGTTTTGTTACTTTTTTCACTGCAGATTTTTATATTAATTTTGGTTTTTTAAACATTGTGGTACAATATTATTTCTCAGGAGTTACTGTTTAGCCAGTACAAAATTTCTGTTTGGGACAATGAAAAAGTTCTGGAAATAGGGTGATGATTTTACAATAATGTGAATGTACTTAATGCCACTGAATTGTCCACTTAAAATGGTTAAACTGGGAATGATATGGATATTTTGCACAATACAAATAATATTATTTCCCTTGATTGCTGAGTTTTTCAGATCCTCCTTAAATTAATGCTTAACCTAAGTGCCTCATTCACCCTAGCCCAGCCCTAGCCAAGATGCAGAGGCCCCAGGAGCAAAGCTGAGACACCAGGATGTACCACTTACATTGTTGGAGATAAAAAAATGATTCTGAATTTGCGCTGGCAGGTGAGTACAAGAGAAAGGTTAGATTTAATCAATGCCCATGCTTCAAATGAACAACAGAAGTATTAATAGATGGTGGGTCCTTGTTTTCACAGAGAAGAGACATAAAGCTTATAAGGTGGGGATGATTTCCAACGTCCAGTGATAACATCTATTTGATAATGTGTTTATTGAGCACTTACTATGTAGCAGGAATTGAACTAATGCTTTGCTTGCATTCTTTCATTTAATCCCCACAACAGCACAACACAGTGAGGGGCTACTATTATCCTCACCTGCAGACAGGTAAAACAGAGGCAAAGACGTGAAGAAAATGGCCTAAGGCAACACCACCAGTGAGTGGCAGGGTGGGAACTAGAAGCCAGGTCCCTACCATCCTGCTCTTAACCTCTATCCCCTCATCACCTCTCATATTGTCACTAGCTACCAGGTGTAAGTGCCCACTCACATCCTAACAAGATCACTGTTCTTTTCATTCTTTTAATCATTTATGCACTTATTCATCCAACAGACAGATTGGCTCTGAGCTGGGCATTATAGGAAACGTGAAAGTGATCTCCCCAGAATCTTGACTTTAGAGGGTTTGGAGCCCGATAGAAGGTAAAAGAGGGACTTCCTTGGGGGCTTAGGGGTAAAGAATCCACCTGCAAAGTGGGAGACATGGGTCAGATCCCTGGGTCAGGAAGATCCTCTGGAGAAGGAAATGGCAACCCACTCCAGTCTTCTTGCCTGGGAAATCCCATCGACAGAGGAGCCTGTTGAGTCATGGGGTCACAAAGAGTTGGATTTAGCAACTAAATAACAAAGGCAAAGGGCATAAAGACATTTGGCCAGGCTGAAAGAAAGATGCATCAAGTTAGGTATGGATGAAGCATAGTGCAAACCCAAACTGGGAGAGGTCAAAATTAACCAGGGCCATCAGGCTGGGCTTCCTGGAGGTGGTGGCTTTGCAGCCGTTCTGGAAACCTGCGCAGACTCACAATATCTAAACTTCATGAGAACATCTTGCCACTAGGTAAGAGGACAGTGTGGGGTACTGGCTAGAGCCGGGAGTGGGTCTTCTGCAACTGTGGTTCTGGTCTGTTCTCTTCCTTTAGCCTCCTACGATCTTGGGCAACTCACCTACCAGGCCTGCAAGAACTCAGCTTCTTTGTCTGAAAAAAAAAAAAAAAAGCAAGCCTGACCACACCATACTGGCTTTCCATTATGAAAGAGAAAGGAGAAAACATACATCAAATGCCTAACACATGTGTCAGAGAGTAAAATACTTTGTGTCTGGAGATGAAAACAAAGACACTTAATCATTTTTTTAGAGTATGTAAAATTGCCTGGTGAAAGTAAGTGAATACATTTGAGCTGGAAAGGATGGAGTTGGTTGCTATGCTCTATTACTTCCCACAGTTCACTGTAGCTTAAATATTTGTCCAGTATTTATATTGCATAAATTCCTTTAACGTATTAGTGGATCCTTCTGATTATAAAAATAGAAGAATAAGTAACTGCACAACCGAAAGAGGTCCTTGAGTATTTGATGTGCCTCACCTTTTTCCCCTCTTGCACTGACAAGCTAGAAAGGAAGGTGTGCTCTTCACCCTGAACCTTTAGCACTTTCCTCAGGAGCAGCAAATGGGCTGTGGCCATGCCTCCTGCTTGCCTGCCATACAGGAGGAGTTTGAAAATGTGTAGGAATTCTTGTTGCAGCTCAGCTAAGAGGCAAGTTATCGTAAGAGAAGGTGGGAAGTGAGGGGGCAGTTGATGGCCCACCAGCCTGAGGGAGAGCTAGACCAGCCCTGAGGATAGACCACCTTCAGCCTTTCAGAATACGTGTTTTGATCTCTACTAGTCACTTTAGTTGGAGAAGGCAATGGCACGCCACTCCAGTACTCTTGCCTAGAAAATCCCATGGACGGAGGAGCCTGGAAGGCTGCAGTCCATGGGGTTGCTAAGGGTTGGACACGACTGAGCGACTTCCCTTTCACTTTTCACTTTCACTCATTGGAGAAGGCAATGGCACCCCACTCCAGTGTTCTTGCCTGAGAATCCCAGGGATGGGGGAGCCTGGTGGGCCGCCGTCTATGGGGTCGCACAGACTCGGACACGACTGAAGTGACTTAGCAGCAGCAGTCACATTAGTGGTCCCTCAGCTTCCCACCAGCTCTGCTCTGCCAACTTCTGTACCTACTTAAAAACCGACTCCTCTGAACAGCCCACAGGGCAAAGCCTCTAAGGCAGAGCTGATGGGGTTGGCCAATCACTAGTCAGCAGCCTCCTTGGTGTCTACCCTTGTCCAATCAGCAAAGGCCAGGGTGGAAACACTGGGGGGTGGTCTGCCTATCAGGTGAAGTGTCTGCCTCTGGTCCAGTCACTTAAGGTTGGGTGAAAACATTGTGGGATACTATGAAGAAGACTGGGAGTGGGCAGGAACTTGTGGACAATTCAATGAGGAAGTTGTTTCTGGGTAATTTCTCTTGGAGAGAGACAATTGCTGAGAGAAAAGTCAAGGAAGACTTTCTCTAAATAATAATAATAATGAAGAAGAGGAGGAAAAGGGTTGCTAACACATTTACTGATATGTAGGGGGTCCTTGGCCTCTCTTATTTGATTTGCAAACTCTGCTAATTCATCCACGTGCTCCTCCAAATCCTCCACCCAATCCCTCTTCAATTCCAGCTGCTGGTGGGGCAGACATGGATGGAGCAGGTGGACAGGAGCCCCTGGACTCTGGCTTCTTGTGAGGTTCAGCCAGTGAGAGGTGTCAAGGGGGCAGGAACAACGAGACTGGGGATCTGTACTCCCCGAACCCCTGCCCTGCAGAGCTGATCATGGCCCTGGACTGGGCTCTCCTCTCTCAAAGTGGCTGGTTCCAGAAGGAGAAGGTCCTCCTGGACTCCAGTAACTATGCCCTCCCTTCCCCACTGTCCCAGTTTCTCAAGGCCTGCAGTAGTTACAGCAGGCTGTAACCCACCACTTTTTAATAGGCCCTTTGTATAAACTCTTTTTGAATAAATCCTAGAATTATCATATTTCAGAATTGGCACTTGTTTCTTACTGGGCCCTGATTGATCCCTCACCTCCCTGAGGGAAATACTGTTAGGTCTTCATATGCATAGATTAGGAAGTCAATCCTTAGATAGGTTACAGGATTTGGCCCAGTGTCACAGGGCATAAATGAGATTCCGAGCTCTGATCTGTCTGATGCCGAAGCCAAGCTCTTTGTCACTTAAGAGTATGCCTGCCAAAGTGGCCCAGCGGTGTCACAGCCAGGCCTCTGTGGGTCACCGACCAGGCACTGTCCACAGAGGTGACACCTTCACGCAGCCACTGGAAATGGCTCAGGCAAGACTGAGCAGTGTGCGTGCACGCATGCCCAGTTGGGTCTGACATTTTGTGACCCCGTGGGCTGTAGCCCCCTAGGCTCCTCCGTCCAGTGGGACTTCCCCGGCAGGAATACTGGAATGGATTGCCATTTCCTCCTCCAGGGAATCTTCCCAACCCAGGGATCGAACCCGTGTCTCCTACGTCCCCTGCTTTGGCAGGCAGACTCTTTATGAGTCGAGCCACCGGGGAAACCCCTAAGCCGCAGGACAAGCCAAGTTCCAGGGGGAGGACGAGCCTTCCGACCTCGACAGGGAATCTCACAGGATGAAGAACTTGGACGGAACTTCATATAAATAACAGACAGAGGAACAAAGGAAGAGGGCAGGGAGCAAGCCACGCTAAGAGGGGAAGAGGAAAAGGGAAACAGCGAAGAAATACAGCTCCGGCTGCAGACACTTAGGAATGTACCAGAAGACAGATGAATGCGGGAGCCGAAATCCTGCCGAAGGACAGCTGGACAAGTTAAGACGGGGCTTTGCTGGGATTAACCGGGAGAGAAAAGAAGAGGACGAGGGGTTGTGGGGATGTTCTGGGGTTACCGCTAAGATGCTGCTGCTGACGGCAGGGGAAATGGGGGATTGGGGGGCCCAGTGGAATTGTCCCCACAGTGGGGGCAGCAACACGCTGCGTGAGAGCCCATGCCTGGAGCAGATGGCCTGAGGCGGCCTGAGTGAATAGACTCCGAGGCCCACAGGAAGCCATCCTCCGGCCCAGCCGGAGGGGAAAAAGGGCTGACGGGTGTGCTCGGACCACTGAGCGGTAGGACAAGGAGGGGACAGAGGGCAAGAGCTCCATGTGAGACCCAGCCTGCGGAAGGCGCTGGTGAGCCCACTGTCCAGGGTGGGGGGAAGGGATCGCGTGGGCAGTGAGAGTGGGTAGGGGAAGGGCAATGATGCGAAAGGGTCAGACTTTGGGCTGAAGGAAGAAGAAATTCTAATTGCTCAGAGGCAGGAAAGAAACGGAAGTAGGGAAAAAGAAGTGAGAATAAAAAAGGGGCCATCTTTCAACTTTTACGACTATTACGGTTTAAATTGTGTTCACCGTGAAAGTTGTATTGAAGTCTGAACCCCAGTATCTCAGAATGTGACCTTAAGTGGAGATAGGGGGTCTTTTAAAAAATTGATATGGGACTTCCCTGGT
The DNA here is from genome assembly GCA_006410635.1 of Cephalophus harveyi. NCBI lineage: Eukaryota > Metazoa > Chordata > Mammalia > Artiodactyla > Bovidae > Cephalophus > Cephalophus harveyi. The sequence goes on along the minus strand of SJYT01052857.1, from coordinate 252,318 downwards.
GGTCCAGTGGCTAAGACTCTGCACTGCCAAGATCAGGGGACTTCCCTGGTGGACTAGCTGCTAAGACTCTGCACTGCCAATGCAGGGGGCCCAGGTTCGATCCCTGGTCAGGGAACTAGATCCCAAATGTCACAACTAAAAGATCCTGCATGCTTCAACTAAGATCCAGCACAGCCAAAAAAAAAAATAAATAAATAAAATTTTTTTAAAAATTAGGATGTTAAAAAATTGATGTGCAATTGACACATAACATTGTGTTAGTTTTAAGTGTTCAGTTCAGTTCAGTCGCTTAGTCGTGTCCAACTCTGTGCAACCCCATGGACTACAGCATGCCAGGCTTCCCTATCCATCACCAACTCCCAGAGCTTGCTCAAACTCAGGTCCTTTAAATCAGTGATGCCATCCAACCATCTCATCCTCTGTCATCCCCTTCTTCATGAGTCCTTCCAATGAATATTCAGGATTGATTTCCTTTCAACATGTGTATTTCGGAAAATGATCATCAAAAATAAGGTTAGTTACCATGCATCACCACACATTATCAAAAAAAATTTTTTCCTGTAATGTGAACTTCTAAGATCAACTTTCTCAGCAACTTTCAAATGTACAATATAGTATTGTTAACTGTAACTGTGGTGTTGGAGAAGACTCTTGAGAGTCCCTTGGACTGCAAGGAGACCCAACCAGTCAACCCTAAAGGAAATCAGTCCTGAATATTCATTGGAAGTATGCTGAAGCTGAGGCTCCAATACTTTGGCCACCTCATGCAAAGAACTGACTCATTGGAAAAGACCCTGATGCTGGGAAAGATTGAAGGCGGGAGGAGAAAGGGATGCCAGAAGATGACATAGTTGGATGGCATCACTGACTCAATGGACATGGGTTTGAGCAAACTCTGGGAGTTGGTGATGGACAGGGAAGCCTGGCGTGCTGCAGTCCATGGGGCGCAAAGAATCAGACATGACTAAGCGACTGAACTGAACTGAACTGTAGTCACCAGGCTGTACATTACGTCCTCAGAACTCACTTATAACTGGACATCTGTACATTTTGACCTACTTTGCCCAATTCCTCCACCTCCTTCCCTCTCCTGCCTCTGGTAACCATAATCTGTTCTTTGTAAGTTTGGGGTTTTTTTTTAGATTCCACATATAAGTGAAAATCACTCAGTTGTGTCCGACTCTTTGCAACCCCATGGACTGCAGCACGCCAGGCTTCCTTGTCCATCACCAACTCTCGGAGCTTGCTCAAACTCATGTCCATTGAAAAACGTCCATCTTCATTGTAATGGAGAGAGAGTCTTTATAGAGATAATCAAGTTAAGATGAAATCATTAGGGTGGGCCTTAATCCAGTACGTGTGCTCAGCAGTTCAGTTGGGCCTGCCAGGCTCCTCTGTCCATGGGATTCTCCAGGCAAGAACACTGGAGTGGGTTGCCATTTCCTTCTCCTTACTGAACAGGGGTGTGTCAAACATGTGCTGAACAAGAATACACCTCATTTGCTTGGTCCCCAAACCTTATAAATGCTGTCACTTTTGTCATTATCATCATCATGGATGGATTGATCAACTTGCACAAACAAGTGGAAGAGTTAGGATTTGAATCCAGGTAGTAACTTTTCACTTTCATGCATTGGAGAAGGAAATGGCAACCCACTCCAGTGTTCTTGCCTGGAGAATCCCAGGGACTGGGGAGCCTGGTGGGCTGCCGTCTGTGGGGTCACACAGAGTCGGACACGACTGAAGCGACTCAGCAGCAGCAGCAGTCTGATCCAATGCTTACACACTAACATCATTATATATCTTCCCCACCATCGACTTCAGCTCTGTCCAGAGTGTTGAGTCATGACAAAAACAGAGCACTTTAATTATTCTAGAAGACACAGTATCCAGTATGATTGTGTCCTTACAAAAAGGGGAAATTTGGACACTGAGATAGCCAGGCACAGAAGGAAGCTGGTGTGAAGACACAGGGAGAAGGCCGTGGGAGGAGGGAAGATTGGAGTGCTCTGTGTTGCAAGCCAAGGGACACCAAAGGTATCTGGTCACTTCAAAGGCCAGGAAGAGGCTCTCTGTGAGAGAGGGGAGTGTGGTTAAGCCCTCCAGCCTGGGCTACATTGTTCTGGTACCTAGGAAATGAAGACAGCAAATTATGAAAGCAGGTTGGGGGGAGACGGGAAGGAGCAATAAATGCCCAGTGTGGGCAGCGTGGGCCCTGGGTGAGAAGGGGTCTCGGGTTCTGCAAGAGAAGCCCCAGGAAACATTCCCCCAGGGTCCCTCTCTGTCTGCTGCAGTTCCCTGGCCTCCTCACACAGTTCCCCCTGCCAAGGAATGCTCCCCATAGCTTCACATCCTCCCCGTCTCTTAAGACAGAGCCCTGCGGTGAGATATTTCCTTATTCCAGCCTCTTTGAGATTCATCAGTAAGTCTTGATCTGTCTGCTCGCTGCCAAGCATTGGATGGATGCAACTTTCGGGAAGCACCGTTTTCTCTCCCCTTCACCTGACATCTGGAGGCCCACCTGCTGGCCCTCCTTTCTGCTGCCCACCTAAGCCCCTCTCCCGCTCTGCCCCAGCCCTGGACAAAGCGCCCGGCACACGGGTGCACCCGAGCACGCCTTGGCTGGACTCAGTCTGGTTCCTCATCTGTCACTCGCATAATGTCAGGAGCAGCAAACCCAGACAATGATGTTTTTATACTTCTCAAAACTGCTTTCAGTGTCTCGTTAAGTAATTGCATGCTTAATATTGCTGGGAAATAGTCTCTAAATGCCAGAGTGGGAGAAAGCAGTTTTCAGAGTACAGGAAATGATACAGTTTTTTTTTTTTTTTTTTTTGCTCAAGCCTCCAGCTCCTAAATGGAGAAACAGAATATTCCCAAATCCATAAAAAAATTTTTTTTTGATAGATAATACAGATGTTCCTTGCTTTACAAAATAGACTGTCCTGGCAATATTGGGTGTAAATCAAATTTCTTAAAATTGAATTACATTGAAAATGCACCCTGGGAATGTGCTTTAAAAAGAAATCCTGCAACGAATTCTTTTGTAAATCAAAGAGACACTCATTCATTTGGTCATTCCGTCGTTTATTTATTCCAGCAGTCCTCAGCTCTGGCCAAACATCAGAATCACCTGGGGAGCTTTTAAAAAATATACCATATTGAGGCTCCACCCCTAGAGGTTTCCTTTTAATTAGTCTGGGGTGGGGCCCAGGTCTCAGTATTTTTAAAAACTCCCAGAAGATTCTGATGTGCAGCCAGGCTCGAGAAACACTGGTTTATTCAATAAACATTTATTAAGAATCCTCTAAGTCAGACCCGGACTAAGTGCTGGGAATTGAGTGACTACTAATAAGACACAGCTTGTTTCCTCCCAGGAGCTTAGAGTCTAGAGGCCAATATAGATACATTAGCAGACAATTTCCCTTGTAATGTGAAGTCTGGGACTAATATATCGGCGTTCGTCTATTTTATAAGTTTAGATTTTTCATACAGCTGATTGGGCTTTTTGCTTTTTGTATTAACTGAGGCACCATTAAATAACATCTTTGAGGCTGTTTTATCTATTCTGACACAAGGTTTCTTTCTATTGGTATTTATTTGCCTTATCTGTCTTTCTCTGTATCTTTACTTTCCCTATTTCTATGGCATTCTATTTTCGCCTGATTTCTTAAACGTCGTAGAATTCACTCGTGAAAAATTCACCAGGAAAAGATCTCAGTCTTTTAACAGATGAGTTTGATCCATTTACATCTGCTGCATATATTTGGGCTGACTTCTGCCTTTTGGCTCTGTGTTTGCTATTCAGTATGATTTCTCACTGCTTTTCTCTTTTCCTGCTTTATAACATTAAATCAAGTCTTCATTAGTTTCTTTCCCCCTTTCGAATGTTTGGAAGTTATTCTTTTATAGTTTTAGTGTTCGACCTTACATTTGTCAGCTTGAAAGAAGTTGCTTAACTTCTGTATTAAAAAATACTTCTATCATCTTCCGGGACAATACAATGATTTTATGTATTTTACAGAAGTATAGTTGACTTACAGCGTTATGTTAGTTTCTGGTGTATAGCAAAGTGATTCAGTTTTATTTATAACTGAATCTGTACATAACTCAATATATATATTCAGTTTTTTATATATATATAAATAATTCAGACTTTTTCCATTATGGTTTATAATAAGATATTGAATCTAGTTTCCTGTGCTGTGTAGTAGAACTTTCTTGTTTATATATTTTATGGATAGTGGTTTGTACCTGCTAATCCAAACTCCTAATTTATCCCTTCCCTCCTTCCCCTTTGGTAACCATAAGTTTGTTCTCAGTGTTTATGAGTCATCTTCTGTTTAATACAATGATTTTAGAGTATTTTAACTTTCATCTCCTATTTCCCAATTATCCTCTAATATTTGTGAAGCATTTTAGTTCATTCTTGTGTTTAAAATTCCCCATACACCATGACTTTTAAAAATTCTATACAACGTTTGTTTGGATTTAGCAGCGTATATATTAATTTATTTCATTTCTGACAAATTGCTTCTTGAATCGCACTCCTTTTTTTTTATTGACTTAATATTTTTCCCTTTGAATCAGGTCTTTTATTAAGGTCCACAATCCCTTTCATGCATTTCTGAATTCAAAAAGCTTTAATAACCAAAAATTACTGAAAATATTTTCTACAGAAACATTAGTGCATTTGGTTAGGGGGCACTGCCCTAGACTGCACTGCAGTGAAATGTGATATTTTTCAAATCTGAAACATTTCAGGGCACCTTCCACGCCAGCTCAGGCCACGTGGTGTGAAAGGGCGATTCCACACTTGTGTGAATTGGAGGAAAAGGACCTGCAGCCTGGGAGGGTGACATGTCACAGCCATCTTCTGGATGTTTCCATTCAGAGGAAATCGCTCCTTCTTCCAGAATTTTATGACTAGCTTGGACAGAACTAATACCTGTCAGGCCTTGTGTTCATAACTGTTTGCCAAGGGCCCCCTGCCGCATACTTGTCCCACTTTGCTGGGGGTGCCTCTGTAGGCTGATAGCCGCCCTTTCACAAACTACCTCCATATTGCATTTCAAGCAATATCAGATAATACATCTCAGACTGAGGTCTGTCTAGTTCTTGAGGTGACTTAGGGGTGGGAAACCTCCTCATCCATATTTTCTTTACCTATTGTCAATCAAAAAATAAAATCCAAGCGATATTTGTCTACTAAGAAAATGTACTTTCATTTGCATGAAAAAGCAGATGTGTGTGTGTGTGTGTGTGTGTGTGTGTGTGTGTGTGTAAGGAGACACAAGACATGGTAATAGCAGTTACCTCTGGAGTGGAAAGGAGGTCTGATTCTAGTGAATATCCTTTCTTCTGCCACATGTGTGCTAAACTGCTTCAGCTGTGTCCGACTCTTTGTGACCCCATGGACTGTAGCCCATCTGGCTCCTCTGTCCACGGGTTTCTCCAAGCAAGAATACCAGAGTGGGTGTCATTTTCTCCTCCAGGGGATCTTCCCAACCCAGGTATCAAACCCAGGTCTCCCGCATTGCAGGCAGATTCTTTACTATCTGTGCCACTAGGGAAGCCCACAGGCAACCATTATTTTCAGCTTAAGAAAACTAATATGAAACAAACAGCAACATCCCTAAAAATATCCCTTTGCTCCGTCTTGCACTCACCATTCCCCTCTGTCATTAAACAGAAAATTCCTATCCACTTCTTGTGTGAAGGAGGCTATGAGCCATGGGGTCTGGGTTTTCCAAATCCATTTTAAAAGGAAAACTTTTGCTTTAATACCCTTTGAAGAGATGATCTTTTTTGGTACCCCAGTCTTTGGACTGTGACCCATGTACTTCCAAGAAGTTCTGTCACAGACCCCGCAGGAGATGGCATATTTGGGTCACTGAGCTTGGCCCTGCCCAAGAGTGTCAGCCTGGCTTTGGTGTTGGGTCATGCCAAGAGACATGGGTTTGATGCCCAGGTTGGGAAGATCCCCTGGAGGAGGGCATGGCAACCCACTCTAGTATTCTTGCCTGGAGAATCCCATGGACAGAGGAGCTTGATGGGCTCTATATAGTTCATAGGGTCACAAAGAGTAGGACATGACTGAAGCAACTTTGCATGCATGCTCACAGCAGAAGGCTGGCCTTCTAGAGACACAGAAAGCACTCAGGAACATAAGGTGTGGAGGCCAAGGGCTACCACTGCCTCCTGGGGGTACCAACCTCAGGGAAGGGGCTGCCAGGTGACTCCGGAGGTGGAGCACCAGCCGGGGAGCACAGTCTGCATCTTGTTGGTAGGGATGAGTTACTGTAGGATCTGCTTTTCAGAAAGAGGGCAGTGCCAGGGAGCTGGGGTGGGGGCTGGGTCTCTGCAGGACGGGTTAACGCTCAGCAGGACTGCTGTGAAAAGTCAAGGAGAGCACGTGCGTCAGATACTAATGCTTCTTGCGTTATAGCCTTTGATCCAATTTCCTCTCTTCTTTATCTCTCCTCTTGTTCGCTGCACCCTTCTCTCCTCTCTGCAAACAGTCGAATGGATTTCACCACCTTCTCATCCTCTTTGCCATCTTTCCCTTTTCAAAAAGTCTTTCATTTAAGAGCTGTAATGGGGTGTGGGATGAAAAGGCATTAGACGATTATGCTAGCAGCTTTTATGTGCATGATGGAGGCATAGATCACCTCAGAGCACGCATTCTTTCTTTTTTCTTGTTCTTTTTAAAATTTTATTACTTTCTGTAGTCTGCAAGAAACACAATGCATGACTAAAATTTCAGGGTAAAAAGTTAAAAACTGCAGATAAAACTAGAGTCCTTCTTGACCCTCCCCATGCTAGTCTTCTGCTTGGAAGCAGTCGAGGAAACGAGTCTGTTTTCTTGACCTTTTCTGTATATTACATACTTTTTCTGTATATTACATACTTAAATATTAACTTCCTACAGAAATACATAGCACTGCTTTATATTGTCTGAGTTTGTGTGTATTTTGTTGGTTTTTCATAGTGATCACACTTTATGAGTTGTTCTACAACTTGCTTTTTTATTTAACATCTTGTCTTGGCCATATTTCCACACAAGCACTCATCTTCTTGCTTGCTACTGGGCACTGCATGGTTTTGAGTGGTATAAATTCTTGTTGTTCATCTAGTATCCACAACAAAAAAACTGATTTTTGGGTGTGTTTCAGTCCAGGCTGCCATAATGAAATATCACGTTCTGGTCATTTTAAAGAGTAGAATTGTGTTTTCTCATGGTTCTGGAGGCTAGAAGTTCACAGTCAAGATGCCAACAAGTTTGGTCTCTGGTAAGAGCCCTCATGCTGGTCTTAGATGGCTGCTTTCTCCCTCGGTGTCCACATGACCTCTTGTGCCCAAGTGGAAGAGCTGGGGATGGGGGAGAGAGAGGTGGGGGGAAGGAGGAAAGAAAGGTCTCTTTCTTGTAAGGCCACCAGTACTGTTGGATTAGAGCCCTGCACTTATGACCCCTTAAACCTCACTTCCAAATATAGACGCAGTACGGCTCATGGCTCCAACATATGCATTTTGGGGGCACAATTCAGTCCATAGTAGTTGAAGAGGCAAGTGACTGCCTTTGAAAAATTGTTTCTTTTCAGTTCTCACATCCCGGCCAATTATAGTTCCTGGTCTATAATGTGCTCAGTACTGGTTGCTGAGGCTTATTATTCATATTTTTTAAACAATAACAAAAGTTATTAAGATAATATTATAATTAATATAACTATAATAATAATAAATATAATAAATAAACAAAAGTTACCACCAATGAGCTGGGTAACCTTGGGCAAGTGAGCTGTCAAGCAGAGACAATGTTAGCTTAGGTGTATTGAACAATGACTATATGTCAGGCATTGTTCTAGCACTTTCTGTGCATCATCTCACATATTCCTCCCAAACTCAGGAGGTTGGTACAATTGTTAGCCCATATTCCAAGTCAGAAAACTGATATCCAAAAGGGTGAAACGGATCACCCAGGTCATGCAGCGGGAGAGCAGAGGAGTTTAGGGCACTGTGGCCCAATCCTGCTCCTTCCTGGGGTAACTGCTGAAGCAGGTGGCCGGCAGCCCTGACTACAGGACATATGGCGAAAGGCTTAGCACGGGTTAACTGCTTAAGGAGTTTGGCTACCCTCCCCTTGCCTTCTCTGTCTCTTCATCATTATTCTTATCACAGGCCCTGCATAGAGTCTTCACTCGGCAAACAGGCAGATCTTACAGGGAGGAAGCACGGCGCTTTGGGCTTGAATCTCCACCCCGGCCATCTCCTTGTAGTGTGACCTTAAACTCCTCTGTGCCATTGAATAAAAATAATGATGCCTAATTCTTAGGTTATCGGGGAAGATAGGGCTTCCCTGGTGGCTCAGTGGTAAATAACCTGCCTGCCAATGCAGGAGACATGAGATCAATCCCTGGGTTGGGAAGATCCCTTAGAGGAAGAAGTGGCAACCCATTCCAGTATTCTTGCCTAGGAAATCCCTTGGACAGAGGAGCCTGGTGGGCTAAAGTCCATGGGATCACAAGAGTCAGACATGACTTAGCAACTGAACAATAGCAAGAACAACAGGGAGGATAAAATAAAAAGTAAGATGTTTATTTTATTACATTTTATTTTATATTTTACAATAATTTTACATAAAAGGGTGACCGTTGTACATGGTTCAAGACCAGAGTTCACCGTTATTGAATCTTCTGTCTGAGGACGGGAGGAGTGACTCTAAAACTATGGGTCGGGAGCACCGTACGTAGGTACACGGTCCGGGACACGACTACTGAAGTGTGTGAAGTCTAGAAACGTTGTCTAGGGTACAGAGGGGAAAAATGTCTGATCTCTTGATTTCAAGGACTATGAATTTGTTTAACGGTGGACAGGGTGTCTACCTTCACCTTCCGGACACGGAGTTGAAGACCGGGTAGACCGAGGTTTCGGAGGCACAAAATAGAACTTTTCTTTTGAAGTTGAATCTAAACGGCAAGGGGGAGGTAATGGGTATGTTCCGGTGACCCCTTTCGTCCTGTACCCACTAAGAACGAGGAAAAGTCTAGACTATCTTTCCTTGAACCCTCAGGGTCGACGACGGGTATACTGACGGAAACGTCTTCGACATCCACCTCAAACATATTTACACGTGAACGGACGTACGACGACGTCCCCCGCCCCCGACACTTTGTAGTCCCACAGACTTTCGTTTCCCCCGTACGTCCCTTCGTCTCGACCGTCCTACTCGTCGGGAGGAAGACTTCCCCAAGACTATCGAAGGAAACGAGGGGTCTGGGGGTCTGAACTTCTCTCAGGAAGATAACATCCTTAAGGCATCAGCAGATCTGAGTGACAGGTCGCTTGGAGGAATCAACGGAAGTTCCTGTCCACCATTTGGAGTTCTCTCAATCACAAAGGCCGAGGTCGTGTTTTGGGGTTAGAGTCCTGGCCTTCAGTTCGGCAGGTGGGGTGGAACCCTGGAGGGCTTCATTCAAAGGCAGACCCGCCCGCAGCCCCCGTGGAGAGCGCAGGAAACTTGGAATCAGCACAAAGTTGGAGTCCGGCCCTAGCACTTTCTGCTAGGGAGTGACTTTAGGCAAGTTGTTTCATCTGCATTAGCCTGGGTTTTCCATCTGGAACATGAAGTGGTTGCTCAAGTTCATGGAGATCGTGGAGGCAAGGTGCTCTGTGTCAGGCGCACAGCTCATCACAGAGCTGGGTCTCTCTGTAAATGGCACTTCCTCTCTCTTTTCTCATTTGTTCCACAGAACCTCTGTGCACACGTGCTAAGTCGTTTCGGTTGTGTCCGACTCTTTGTGACACCATGGACTGTAGCCCGTCAGGCTCCTCTGTCCATGGGATTCCCCAGACAAGAATACTGGAGTGAGTGGCCATTTCCTCGTCCAGGGCATCTTCCCGACCCAAATATCGAACCTGCATCTCTTATGTCTCCTGCACTGGCAGGCAGGTTCTTTACCACTAGCGCCACCTGGGAAGCCTGATGCCACTCAAATGTCAGGCCCAAGGGCCTGCCCTCTGGTCCTCCTCCCCTGACTGGGTTCTGAAAGGGCCCGGGAGGTCAATAGCAGCCTCAGGAGCTGTGGATGAGAGGTGGGAGGAGAGGAATGGGAGCTCCGGATTCCAGGTTCCCTCCCTTGGGGGCCCAGTCCTGGACAGACCAAGTGGACTGGAGAGACTTTCACACTGTGAGGCTCTCAGAAGCTGGAAACTGGGTGTCACAGGAGACAGTTCTCCCCAAACCAGGGTCTCACTCTTCAGGTTGCCTAAGAAAATCTGGTGTCAAATAGAATCTCATGTGGGGACTTCCCCGGTGGTCCAGTGGTTAAGAATCTGCCTTCCAGTTCAGGGGAGATGGGTTTTATCCCTGGATGGGGGACTAAGATCCCACATGCTGGGGGACTACTAAAGGTGGTCTGCTCTGGAGCCCGTGTCCTGCGACAAGAGAAGCCCACACACTGCAAAGAAGAACCAGTGTAGCCACAAAAAAGAAAAAAAAGAATCTCACATGGGTTGGTTTCATTCACTTATTCTTTCGAAATAAGTTCAGAAGCCAATCCTTTCTGCCCATTTCGACAAAGTCCCCACCTTCTGCTACCTGGAGTGCTGTAACTGGTCCCTCTGCTCTAGAATCATGAATCACATCAGGTCCTTCCTCGCTCCAGAACCTTCAATGGCTGCCCATTTCCAATTTAATAACTCAGAATGATCCCTCTTCCAGCTCTCCCAGCTTTCCTTGAAGAAAGAACTGAAGTGTTAGTCGCTCAGTCGTGTCAGACTCTGCAGCCTCAGGAACTGTAGCTGGCCAGGCTCCTCTGTCCAAGGGATCCTCCAGGCAAGAATACGGGAGTCGATAGCCATCCCCTTCTCTAGGGGATCTTCCCGACCCAGGGATCGAATCCCAGTCTTCTGCATTGGCGGGCACATTCTTTACTGTCAAAGCCACTGAAGAAGCACTGACCGTCCCCCTCCCCCCACAACACCAGCCTCCCTTACCCTGTTTTAGCTATTCTTTTTCTCATAGCTTTGATCACTTCTAATAAGCTACCGTGGTCTCATTTGCTGTGTTTTTTTCTTTGTCCCTTTTCACTATATGCGCTCTCCAGAAGGACAGTCATGGGGAAACTGACATGTAAAAAGACAGTGACTATGCATGTATGGATGTGAGTGCTAGACAATAAAGAAGGCTGAGTGCTGAAGAACTGATGATTTAGAACTGTGGAGAAGACCCTTGAGAATCCTTTAGACTGCAAGGAGATCAAACCAGTCAATCCTAAAGGAGATCAACCCTGAATATTCATTAGAAGAACTGGTGCTGAAGCTCCAATACTCTGGCTACCTGATTCAAAGAGCTGACTCATTGGAAAAGACACTGATGCTAGGAAAGAATGAGGGCAAAAGGAGAATGGCTTGACAGAGGATGAGATGGTTGGACTCTGATTCATGTCCATTGAGTCAATGGACATGACTCAATGGACATGAATGACTCAATGGACATGAATTGACTCAATGGACATGAATCTGAGCAAACTCTGGGAAATAGTGAAGGAAAGAGAAGCCTGGTGTGCTGCAGTCCATGGTTGGACGTGACTTAGCAACCAAATAGCAACAAAAATGCAGTATTTCTAGGGCTGGAAGAGAGGAGAGTGCAGGATATAGGGAGCTTGGAGTAAGGCAGGTGCTGCCTCGGATTGAAAGGAGTGATGGTTTATGTAGAGCAAACTTTGCTATTCTGGGAATTTCATTAATACTTTCATATGTGAAAAGTTTCATGCACTTAGATTTGATGTATTTATGCCACAATTTAAAAAATTAGTACTTAATATTTACAATGTTAGAACTCAGAAATATTGTTTACTGCTGAGCCATACAGTATATTGTGGTTTAATTTTCTTCCATATATCAATTACTGCTTATCAAATAGGTTATTATTGACTTTTAAAAAATGTATCTTTCTGTGTATTCCAATTTTTTTTTTGCTGAAAGTGTGAACTTTCTCTTGATACATTCAAACAAGTTGAATACTTTGTCAGCTTCCTTATTAACTCCTGGAAACTCCCATCCTCTGCCCTTGCTCTGGTTCTTCCCTAGATCTGTGGTCCCCCTGTCATCCTGGAAACTTCCTTAGCCCTGTGTTAAATTCCAAGGATTCCATGTTGCTGTGGACTGAACTGTATTCCCCCTTGCCCTCAATTCCCTGGTGGCTCAGATGGTAAAGAATCTGCCTGCAATGCAGGAGACCTGGGTTCAATTCTTGGGTTGGGAAAATCCCCTGGAGAAGGCAATGGCACCCACTCCAGTACTTCTGCCTGGAAAATCCCATGGATGGAGGAGCCTGGGGGGCTGCAGTCCATGGGGTCGCTAAGAGTTGGACACGACTGAGCAACTTCACTTTCACTTTTCACTTTCATGTATTGGAGAAGGAAATGGCAGCCCACTCCAGTGTTCTTGCCTGGAGAATCTCAGGGACGGGGGAGCCTGGTGGGCTGCCCTCTATGAGGTCGCACAGAGTCGGACACAACTGAAGCGACTCAGCAGCAGCAGTAGCAGCAGCATCCTCTAGCAGCTTTCTCAGAAATAGTTCACGGAAGCGAATTTTTTGACACATACAAGTGTCTAAGTAGAAGGTGAACGAGACGTGCATTTGATCCCTGGGTTGAGAAGATCCCCTGGAGAAGGACATGGCAACCCACTGCAATATTCTTGTCTGGAGGATCCCATGGACAGAGGATCCTGGCGGACTACAGTCCCTGGGGTTCCAAAGAGTCGGATACGACTGAGCGACTAAGCATGAACATGAGCACATCTAAAATGTTCTTTCGTCTGTCCTCACACGGTCTCACCTCAATTGATACCTTGGGCTAATAATTTTTGATTGGAAACCATTTCTCTTGGAGTGTTAAAGGGATTGTTCCATTATCTTTTACTTTTCAATTATTGACAATTTCAGTGCCTTTGTGAGTTATGATTCTTTCTTTGCGAATCATCTGCTCCTTCTATCTCCAAGAAGTGTTTAGGATTCCTTTTTGCCTGATTTTCTGAAGTTTTGTGATGATGTGCCTTGGTGAGCTCCTTTTATTTCTAACTTGAGCTAGGTTTTCAGTGCGCCATTTCAACCTGGAAACTCATTTGACTGCATTCCACCAAACTGAATTCTATTTTTTGATCTTTTTTTTTTTTTTCTTTCTCTTTTTTTCAATTCTCTCATTTTCTGGAAATCCTAAGAATTTGCTGTTGGACTTCTTTCACTGATCCTCTCATTTCTCTGGTTTTTCTATTTTCCAGCATTTTGTCTTCCTGTTATATTCTTCTGAAAGATTCCTTCAATTCTATTTTCCAACTCTTTACTGGACTTTTATTTGAAGTAGGTTTTAGTTTCTCAGAGCTCTGTATATGACATCATGTTCTTGGATACGGTGCTTTCTCTTATCTCTCTGAAGATATTAATTAGTGTTTTTGAAGTCTCTGCTTGCTACATGTTCCTTTGTTCTGTTCTCTGGTTTTATTGCTTTTCTCGAAGGTCCAGTAATTCTTGTCTGTCTATTCACGTTGAAGAACAAAGAACTTAAAAGCTGGTTGGAAGCTTTGGGTGCAGGGTGGGCCATGTTGGCTGATGGGCCTCTTTGCAGAGTTATAGCTGTCTTATGGAAAGACCCCAAGCATGAGTAGCTACAGTTATTTTTTTTCTCATATTAGTCAGTTCTCCCAGAGAGGCCTGCCCCAGGCTCATTCTTGTGGAAGATGACACCTGCATCCCTGTAGCCTAGAAGGGTAAAGGTCAGTGGTCCCACCCTCGAGGACACCACTCTCGCTTACTTCCTTGTTTTCAATATGGCGCCCACCCTGCCTTGAGCTCTACCTGGTGTCCTTGGGTTCTGACCCTCCCTGGCTCAGTTTCTTCAGAGATTAACCTTTGTGCCCTGCTAGCATGTAGAGCCAGAGAAGGCAATGGCACCCCCCTCCAGTACTCTTGCCTGGAAAATCCCCTGGACAGAGGAGCCTGGTAGGCTGCAGTCCATGGGGTCGTGAAGAGTCAGACATGACTGAGTGACTTCTCTTTCACTTTTCACTTTCATTCATTGGAGAAGGAAATGGCAGCCCACTCCAGCGTTCTTGCCTGGAGAATCCCAGGGACGGAGGAGCCTGGTGGGCTGCCATCTACGGGGTCGCACAGAGTCGGACATGACTGAAGCGACTTAGCAGCAGCAGCAGCAGAAGGTATTAGAGAGAGGAGATAAATCTGTGTTAATCCTCTGTGTTTATCAAAAGTCAGTATGTGGGGCTCCTTTTGGTTTATTTCATGGGTGTTCTTTTCTTTGGACCACTCACAACCACACGTATTTCCCATATCCACAATTCAGTGAAAAGATGCATCAAATTTGCCCACAGAGACCACACGGCTGTGTGAATTAGTGAAAGTTCAAATCAGTACCGTTAGCAACACCTGGGGTCTGCATTGTCAAAGTCTTTGTAACACATGCATTTAGGAAGAGTGCTTTAATTGGTAATAATAGCTACCATTTATACAATAACTACCGTGACAACAGTATCACATCTGATTTTTTCCAATTTGATGTCTTATATTAACATTTAGATGGCCTATCATTTGTTCCAGAAATGGAAGGAGAACTGTTTTGAGAACCAGCAGGCTTGGGACAAACTCTCAGCTTGGCCCTTGCCAGCCTGGTATATGGACTGAGTGCCCCAAACCTTCTGAGCTACACTGTCCTTGGCAGGTGGCGTTCCCTGGCCTTCTGCATTGGTCTGATGCTCCCAGTCTCTGCTCTAGTTCCCTGGGGAGGACCAACCAGAACCCAGATTCTAGTTGTGTGTGTTGGGAACATTGCTCCTTCCCTGGGTTCTAAAGCCTCTGTCCCTGTGGTTGGGCCCTGCTTCCCATATCTTTTGTCTCCTCCTGAACTTCTAGCTCCCTGACTTGGACAACACTTGGACACAAAGATTCAGCTAATCCTCTAGAAACGGGAACCCAAAGTGCAAAGAAAAAGGCCTGTGGACGGCTGCTTCATGAGTCTGCAGAAAAGCAGAAGATGCGGGTTCGGGCTGCAGAAAAGGAGCTTTCCCCACCCCATGTTCAGACCTTGGATGATATCAGTGGGGACTGTCTGCTCTAGGGAAAAGGTGGCGTCATTTATAAAGCTCCTACTATGTGCTAAGCACTCGGTAGGCAGTTTAAGTTTTCCTCCAACACTAGGAGGTTCTCACTATCTCCATTTCACAGAGCAGCCTCGCCTGGGTCGAAGTCCAGGTGTCCATCTGGGGTCAGATCCAGGAGAGGAAAGTGGGATGAGCTCTGGCTTGGGGGCTGCTGCTGGAAAGAAGGAAGGAGGCGTTGCCTGAGCAGCGAGCCCACGTGTGTGCTTGGAGAGGCTGGCCAGCCTCCTGGCAGAGCCCACGCCAGGCACTTGAGTGGGGGCTGTCTTCCCTACCAAGCGAGTAACCACAGAGTCTCCTGCTTGGTCTTGCAGAGAACCCTGAAGGGTCAGGCTCTGAGCTTGGGGCTCTGCCTACTCCAGAGCCCAGTGCGCGAGGAGACTCCCTGGAGGAGGATGAAGGATGCTCGGCGCCTGGGACACGCCCACTTTAACCAGGCACCAAGGCGGGGGTACCGCACGCAGAGCACAAAAGGCCCGGCCGGCAAGCAGGTCTCCCTCGCATCTGGGCTAATTTCGGCTTAAGGATAAGTGGTTGAGGCTGAACCCCGGTCACGGCTGACTGGACTCCCCCTCAGAACATTCGATAGGGTTCGCGTATCGTTCTTGGTCCCCCTTGAATCGTGACAAAAGGAAAGTATTTATTACAGGCAGACCAAGCCCTCGGGCAAAAGCCCGTCATCTCTGATTTGCCTGTTAGCCCAGGCTGTGGAATTAAATGCAGTTTTGTTTTTATCTATTTGCATGGAAGCTTTCCAGAGAAAACACCAATTTTAGTGACCTGCGCACTTTGTATCATGTTAATTAGATTTGAAAACTCATATATTGTTTTCATAAGGGCTATTACATTTTCTCTAATTAAATTAAGGGAAAAATAAGGATGCACGGCAATAATATTTATTATTAATACCAGACTCCAGAGGCGCCCAGCAAGTTAAATTGGAGGTAAAAAAAAAAACCTTGAAGACAGCCTGGACTTCAAAATAATGTGGTATATTCCAAGATTTCAGCAAGTCATTACTCTGAACGTTTTGGAAAAGTAGAAAGTGAAAAATGGACCCATTTGGGGGGAAAAGAGGCTTCTGGTCCTGGTTCACACTGAGAGTTTCTGGGACATTTACTACTGTTTCATTTCAGTGGTTTTACCAAAATTGCAGCAACTTTGCTTCAAGGGGAATGTTTGACTAGGGTTTCATGTGGATTCAAAAGTTGTAACCAGCTCAGATTTTAGTCCAGCCTCAAACGTGTTTGCTTCACCAAGAGTCTTGATTTGAGGAAGTCAAGTCAGAGCGGCAGAACAGAGAAAGTGGCCCCTGGGAGAGAAAGTGTCACATTGGAGGGGAAAGGTGGTGATAGGGGAAGGTCCATTCTGGAAACTGGGGTGAGTTCAAGCCAGATTCCAGTGGGGAGAAGGAAGAAGTGGGGCCATAGCAGAGCGATTCTAGAAAAATCTTCCCTGAACTCGTGGCTGGAGTAGACAGTTGCAGTTTGGGACCCCTGGCCTCATGCCAATTTCCTCTTTCTAAGCTTCCTTGGTGGCTCAGAAATTAAAGCGTCTGCCTGGAGTGCGGGAGACCCAGGTTCAATCCCTGAGTCAGGAAGATCCCCTGGAGAAGGAAGTGTCAACCCACTCCAGTACTCTTGCCTGGAGAATCCCATGGAGGGAGGAGTCTGGTGGGCTACAGTCCATGGGGTCGCAGAGTCGGACAGGACTGAGCGACTTCACTTTCGCTTTCAAGGGTACCCTTGGGCTTCCCTGGTGGCTCGGATGGTAAACACTGTCTGCAGTGCAGGAGACCTGGGTTCGATCCCTGGGATGGAAAGATCCGCTGGAGAAGGGAAAGGCTGCCCACTCCAGGATTCTTGCCTGGAGAGCTAAGTACACAGAGGAGCCTGCTGGGCTACAGTCCATAGGCTTGAAAAGAGCCCGACGTGACTGAGTGACCAACACTCACTTTTTCGAGGGTATCCGGATTTCCTCTAGGGTCACCTCCGTGAAATGCAGTCTTGGTGTTGTACCGGGTGGTGGGATCTGCCCTCCTGCAGTGGAAGCAGATAAATTTCGGAGGCTTTTCTGTTCTGTCTTTTCTCTTCCTTCCCCGCTCAGCCAGGAATGAGCTCAGCTGGCTGGGATGTCCCTCCCAGGTCCTGGACCTTGGGTGAGCTCAAGGAGGGGAACGTTCTTGGGAATACATTCATTCTCGTGGGAGCGCCCTGGGACCCACTGTCACATAGACCCTGCGGCCAGTAGCACCTACGGAAGCCACCTGACCTCTCCGACCCTCCTCTTCCAGGCTGGATCCTTGGCTTTCCACGTGTTGGGACCTCACGTGTTCCTCCCACAGCCTCCTTTTCTTAGTTAGGCCAAATCTGTTTCTGTTGCTTGTGACCAGAGAGTTCCAGTAGTTGCAATGGCTGTTGCACTGCACGTCGCATAAACGTGTGCTGCAGTGTGGCCGGCAGAGACCTGGGAGAACCTCAGGGGAGCCTGTGACTCTATCGGTCTGGTTTAAGGGTGAACACTGGGCCAAGAGTCATGGGTACTGTGTCGAGTCCTTGCTCTCCCACTCTGCCCCAGTGGGAGATTATGACGTTTTCTTTCTTTCTTTCTTTCTTTCTTTTTTTTTTTTTTTTTTTGCCACATGGCTTGCTGGATCTTAGTTCCCTGATCAGGGATCAAACCCATGGCCCCTGCAGTGGAAGTGTGGAATTCTAATCACTGGACCACCAGGGAATTCCCCAGGCAGTTTTCTTTCTGGGCTTCATCTGTAGGGGAGTCACTTGGAATGTAAAAGCAACAACAACTATAATTTATCCCCCCTTTGCAGGGCCAGGCACTGTGCTGAGTGTCGGATGTGCATTTGCTCATTCGGTCCTTACAGCCACCTTGGAGCAAGACTGTTAATCTCCCTGTTTCAGAGAAAAGGAAGCTGGTGATCCTCTTGCCAAGAAGGGGACACACGAGGGCCTGAACCTGGGTTGGTCTAGGTTCCTTATGATCGCTCAGGATTTGGGTGACCGTCCCTGTTTGCCCAGGACTGCGTGGATTCCCAGGACAAGGACTCAGTACTAAAACCAGGTCAGTCTTGGACAACTGGGATGGTTGGCTGCCTACTCAGGATCCATCCAACCTGAAGGCTCTGTGCTTCCGGAACAGTACAGACACTGTTTTCACTGGGAAAGCACCGGGAACCAAGGAGAACAGGCTAACAGTTCTCAAACCTCAGATGAAAAACAAAACCCAAATGGGGTTTCATATGGCATCTTCAGTTGTTACTGAATCCCATCCCTGTTAGGCTGCATGCTCCAGTGGGTGAAGGAATCCTGAGCTCTTCCAGCAAACTCCTGGTTGAATCAACTAACCCCTCAATCATCTTAGCAGAGGCCCTTCATCCTACTTGCCTGTCCCCAGGTCACACTGAAACCAACCATCGCCATGACCCACCCTGCCATCACCTCCTCACCAGTGTTTCTGGCTGTGAAATACTCGGTGCCCGCAAATGTCCCATGTATTTTGAATTTTGAAGAAATTGAACTGTTTTCCAACTAGCTCATGCTGGCATAGTCTTCTCAGATCCACTTGGCAGAAGTCTCAGACTCTGGTTCCCTCACCTGCTCTAGTTTTCTCATTCCTGTATTGATTATTGGTTCACTAGACATTTGGAAGGAATGATACTAAAGCTGAAACTCCAGTACTTTGGCCACCTCATGCGAAGAGTTGACTCATTGGAAAAGACTCTGATGCTGGGAGGGACTGGGGGCAGGAGGAGAAGGGGACAACAGAGGATGAGATGGCTGGATGGCATCACTGACTCGATGGACGTGAGTCTGAGTGAACTCCGGGAGCTGGTGATGGACAGGGAGGCCTGGCGTGCTGCGATTCATGGGATTCAAACAGTCGGACACAACTGAGCGACTGAACTGAACTGAGACATCTGTTGAGCACCTACTGTGTGCCAGAAATGCTAAGGAGTACTGTGAGCTAAGGACCAGGAGAGCAGACAGAAATGTGTTAACTACTGCTCTTGAGATGTGTCTGCCCAACTGACTCTCAGGCAAAAGAGGTCAGGTCCACAGGGTAGTACAGAGGGCCAGCAGAATGAAGTTGTTCAGTTGCTCAGTCGTGTCTGACTCTGCCACCCCATGGACTGCAGCATGCCAGGCCTCCCTGTCCCTCACCATCTCCTGGAGTTTGCTCAAGTTCATGTCCATCAAGTTGGTGATGACATCCAACCATCTCATCCTCAGTCATCCCCTTCTCCTCCTGCCTTCAATCTTTCCCAGCATCAGGGTCTATTCCAATGAGTCAGCTCTTTGCGTCAGGTGGCCAAAGTATTGGAACTTCAGCTTCAGCATCAGTCCTTCCAATGAAGATTCAGCAAGAATCGGCCGGTTTGATCTCCTTGCTGTCCAAGGGACTTTCAAGAGTCTTCTCCAGCACCACAGTTCAAAAGTAGAATGAAGGGGGGAGATTGATTAGGGAATCGTATTCCAAAGTGGAAGGTGAGTAACCGTTCTGCCCCCTGCTCTAGCCTGGCCTTGCTTCTATCACAGTTGGTTTTGCACCGTATCCTCAACATTTTGCTGTTTCTATCTCCTCGTTCAGTGCTCAATACACAGCACTTACAAAGTACACACTCTGGTTGACTAGACCTTTAATGCAGCGGAGGAGGCCCGCCCAACCAGGGGAAAAGCTTTGCTGAAACCCAGGACACTTTTGTAATGTGATGAGCTGTCTTCTCTCCAACCACAAGGATTTCGTTTTCTAAATTCCAATTTCTTCATTTCTCTGCATTGAGTTTTCTAAAATTGGGCCTATCTCTTAAATCAGGTATCGTTACCAGGCCCATCTGATAGGACTGCAGGAATTCAGCCTCTTTGGGGAGCTAGAAAGTTACAACAGAGTAAGACTATGTCAGTAATGTTAGTAAATGTTAGAAAATTGTCAGTCGTTCCAATGACCATTGGCTGTTTTCTTAAAAATAGCCCAGAGAAGGGGGTACTGAAAAGACTCCTGGACTAGAGGTTAGGAGACCTAGGTTCTAGAGGAAAAAAATAAAAAGCACTGGAATTGGTGACTTTGGGTTTTCACAGCAAAACGATTAAGCTTGCCGGGGTTTCACAATCCTCATTGAAACTGACCAATGGACAAGTCAGTGTGTTGGGTCTCAAAGAGAATTTTCTGAATGACCCACCACATCAACAGAGCTAATCTTTCACTTACACAGACTGGAAAGTCACAGGCTTCTCAAAGATCCTCTTAACTTTAATTAAAAACCTCTGATGGATCCTCAAACCCTAGCAAAGACTGGGCACCCTACATACGTAATATTTGTCGTCGGGCAGCTCTTGATCTGAGTTTCTCCTAGCTCCTTCAGATGATGTTGTTACAGGTATGAACAGGTACATCTCCAAACTTGGGGCACCTTCTTGGGTAGCATCCAGTCAGAAAGGTCCCCAGTAGCGGTTATGAAATAAGCATTGTCCACTGGGACGGAGTGAAAGACAGCTGGACTCACCGGGATTAACAGTATTAGGATAAGAGGGTTAAGGTCCTGGGGAATCGCGCTGGTGTTCAAAGCCAGCACCAGCCTCCAGGGTCGATCAGGGCTGGTGGCTGGTCGGTTTACACCAGGATGACTCTGCCTGTTGCTGACGCCATTCTGGCTGGGAAATATTTAATTTTTGTGTGTGGGGGTGATGCAAGTAGTTTATTTGGGAGGTGGTCTCAGGAAGCACCTGGAAGGAGTAGAGAAGAGAACAGAAGGAAACTGGTCAAGAGCGTAGGTTACTGCTGTGGGCAACAGGGACTCGGTCCCGCTGGGGACCCTCCAGGAGGCCGTGGAGCACATGTCAGAGTGGCTCCACCAAGGACCTAGAAGCTGGTGTCTTAACACTCTCATTGGTTGAGCGCTGCTCTCAAGGGGAAGTATTGCTGCTCCCAGTAGGAAATATTTTGAACATCACTCCAGCTATCCACTCCAACCTCATCCCCCTCACTTCCCCAGCACTGTCTGCTCCAGGGACTGGTTGGACAAAAGGGGTTAGAGGGCCACGTTGCTGGGTGATCTTCCCGTCCCTGAGACCAGGTCACTCCTTCCTCCTGCCCCTGATCTGCCACTTCAGCAGCTTCCCTTGACCCAACAGAATAAAGTCCAAACACCTTCACCAACCTGACCTTGACCCCTTGCTCCAGCTTTCTTCTTCCTCTTCACTCCATCAGCCCTCTCTTCCCCACCCCATACCAAGGCGGCTCTGTATTCACAAGCACCGTCTCCCATCCCTGCCTCTGCATCCTGAGCCCGTCTTCCTGCACTGCTCTGGGTCCTGGAAATCTGCTGAGGTCCTGTCCACCCAATCCCAGCGACCTGCTAAACCTGGCTCCTGAAAAAAATCCAGTTTTGGGCTCCAAAGCTCCGATCAGCTGGTCTGATCCAAATGCCTTGTGAGCTGTTTTAGGGCAGGGGCTGGGGCTGATGGTATCTGTCTGTGGCCCCCTGTGTATAAAGGAGTGCCCAGTACCCGGTAGACCTAGGAAATAGTTGGATTGATTTATTTAGATGCTGAGGGGTTCTTCTAACTCCAACATTCTTTTTTTTTTCCTGTCTGCATTTTCTGTTCAGTCCAGTCGTGTCTGACCCTTTGCAACCCCATGGACTGTAGCACACCAGACTTCCTTGTTGATCACCAACTCCTGGGGCTTGCTCAAACTCAGGTCCATTGAATCGGTGATGCCATCCAACCATCTCATCCTCTGTCATCCCCTTCACCTTCAGCCTTCAATCTTTCCCAGCATCAAGGTCTTTTCCAATGAGTCAGCTCTTTGCATCAGGTGGCCAAAGTGTTGGAGCTTCAGCTTCAGTATCAGTCCTTCCAATGAATATTCAGGACTGATTTCCTTTAGGATTGATTGGTTTGATCTCCTTGTAGTCCAAGGGACTCTCAAGAGTCTTCTCCAACACCATGGTTCAAAAGCATCAATTCTTCAGCACTCAGCTCTCTTTATAGTCCAACTCTCACATCTATACATGACTCCTGGAAAAACCATAGCTTTGACTAGACGGACCTTTGTTGGCAAAGTAATATCTCTGCTTTTTAATCTGCTGTCTAGGTTGGTCATAGTTTTCTTCCAAGGAGCAAGTGTCATTTAATTTCATAGCTGCAGTCACCATCTGCAGTGATTTTGGAGCCCAAGAAGATAAAGTCTGTCACTGTTTCCATTGTCTCTCCCTCCACATTTTACACTATTTTTTTTTTTTTAGTTATTGAAGTATGGTTGATTTGCAATGCTGTCTTAATTTCTGCTGTGTAGCCAAGTGATTCAGTTATATACATAGATACTATTTTTCCTATTCTTTTCCCTTATGCCTAATCACAGGAGACTGAATATAATTTCCTGTGCTGTACAGTAGGACCTTATTGTTTATCTATCCTACATATAATAGTTTATGTCTCTAGCTCCAACATTCTAGAATTTAGTGTTTGCTGAGCCCTCAGCTCTCAATCCAGAGTATGTGGCTGAGGACGGAAGGCAAGGCCTTGATAGTGACTTTTTTTCTGGGATTTGTCAGGACTTCAGGAGCAGCAAAGAGGGCAGTCATTGACTTTAGATTCAAATAATATGGACTTCAACTCCTGTTCTAGCAACCTGTGAACTGTGTGATCTTGGGTTAGTCACTCAACCTTTCTGAGCTCTAGCTTTTTTTTTAAATTAGTAGTATGGAATTAATTACACCACACTTTGTTATACTGAGGATTTAATGAGATCGTATTTATAATGTATTTAGGTTGGTGCAAAGTAATTGTGGTTTTGATTATTGAACTCTGCAGTCTGGTATTGGAATACATTCTTAAATAAAATATTATTTATACATCATTTTAATGTGCATTTCTCACTTTATTCTTTTTGCTAATGACTTATTACTTGCTGTGTATTTTATACTTACGTTAGATTATAGAAATTGTGGACTTCCCCAATAGCTCAGTTGGTAAAGAATTTGTCTGCAATGCAGGAGACCCTGGTTCAATGCCTGGGTCAGGAAGATCTGCTGGAGAAGGGATAGGCTACCCACTCCAGTATTTTGGGGCTTCCCTTGTGGCTCAGCTAGTAAAGTATCCGCCTGCAATGCAAGAGACCTGAGTTTGATCCTTGGGTTGGGAAGATCCCCTCAAGAAGGGAAAGTCTACCGATTCCAGTGTTTTGGCCTGGAGAACTCCATGGACTCTATAGTTCATGGGGTTGCAAAAAGTCAGACACGACTGAGAGACTTCCAGTTTCCTAGAAATTGTGTTAGATTAAAAAGCAAACTCAAGTGATTTTTTTTTAATTCAATTTCAAAATGGGTCATAAAGCAGCAGTGGCCAGCAGAAGGTGACAGTGACCAACTGAGAGGACCATTGGAGCTAATTCCCTTATAACCACATGAGAAGCTGCTGAAGAACTCAGTGTCAACCATTCTATAATCATTCAGCACTTAAAGCAAGTTGGAAAGATGAAAAAGCTTGAAAAGTGGGTGCCTCATGAGCTGACTGCAAGTCAAAAAAATTGTTGTTTTGAAGTGTCATCTTCTCTTATTCTACACAGCAACAATGAACCATTTCTCCATCAGATTGTGATGCGTGATGAAAAATGGATTTTATACGCACTGGCGATGACCAGCCCGGTGGTTGGACCAAGAAGCTCGGAGCACTTCCCAAAGCCAAACTTGGACCAGAAACGGTCATGGTTGCAGTTTGGTGGTCTGCTGCTGGCTTGATCCACTATAGCTTTCTAAATCCTGGTGAAAACAACATATCTGAGAAGTATGCTCAGGAAATTGATGAATTACACTGAAAGCTATAATGCCTGCAGCCAGCATTGGTCACCAGAAAGGGCCTGATTCTTCTCCAGGACAATCAATGCCTGACTACACGTCACACAACGAATGCTTCAAAAGTAGAACAAATTGTGTTACAAAGTTTTGCCTCATCTGCCTCACTCACCTGACCTCTTGCCAGCTGACTACCAGCTCCTCAAGTATCTTGACAAATTTTTGCAGGGAAAATATTTCTACAACCAGCAGGAGGCAGAAAATGCTTTCCAAGAGTTAGTCAAATCCTTAAAGCACAATTTTTTTGTGCTACAGGAAGAAACAACTTATTTCTCTTTGGCAAAGATGTATTGATTGTAATCGTTCCTATTTTGATTAATAAAGATGTGTTTGAGCCTAATTATATTGATTTAAAATTCATGGTCCAAAACCGCAATTACTTTTGTACCAACTATCTACTTGGGGGAAGGTCTGGAAGACATGCCAGAACTGTTGACTACAGAAAGCTGAAAGTCTGAACCCAGTATGACCCTTTGCATCCTGATAAATATGAGATTCATTAGAACTGTGGTTCTCAGACATGAACCATGTATCAGAATCACCTGAAGTTCTTGTGCGAACACAGATGACTGAGTTCCACCCCTGAGTTTCTGATTCCAAAGGTCTAAGGTGGGACCTGAGTTTGTTTTGGTTTCTAATAAGTAATGTTGCTGCTGCTGGTTTGAGAAGCAACCCCTAAGCATATTTTAGGGATTCACCAAGAGTATCATCATTTGTTCAGAACAGAGTTGAATGAATAGAAACCCCATGGGTTTCTACAGGAGGTGTATGTTAATCAACTAGGTTATTCTGTAGTGATCCAAAAACTTGGAGTATAAGCCTTATCCCAACATGCAGTTTTTGTGTGTGTGTGTGCTGCGTAGCTTGCAGGATCCTAGTTCCCCAACCAGGGATTGAACTCATGCCCCTGCAATGGAAACACAGATTCCTAACCACTGGACCACCAGGGAGTTTTCAACATGTTATTATTTTAATTAGCAATAAATAATTAATTTAATTAGCAATAATTAATTAATTTAATTAGCAATAAATAAATAATTATCATGGTCCATGACTGTTAATGTCAATGCTCTATGCCTGGCCAAGGATGTGTTAAATCTAGAGGTTTAGTGGTGTTAACGTAAGGTGAAGGCAGACTTGTGGGCACTTACCATGTGTCCTTAGAAAAGAACCACAGACCTCACTAGTTGTGTGTTCCAGGCACATTAGATTTAGTGTGCACATTTAGATGTTTCTCTGAAATACCCTCACAGAGTGGGAGAAGATACTTGCAATGCATATAGTCAACACACGATTGGTAGCCATAATATGTAAAGAGTGCTTAAAAATCAATAAGAAAGCAACAATCTAATAAAGAGGTAGGTAACTGATTTGAATGGGAATTTCATGAATAAAAGGCATCCAAATGGCCAATAAACCTCTAAGAAGATGTCTTTTTGAATTAGTTATCAGGAAGCTGCAAAAGTAATTCACAGTGCAATTCTACTACAGCCTCACCAGAATGGCTAAAATTTAAAACTGACAATACCCACTGTTAACCGAGACATAGAGCTGTAAGACCTCTTATACACTGCTGGCAGGAGTGAAAGTTGGTACCATTTGCTTTGGAAAACTGAGTGACCTTATCTACTAAATTTCAGCACATGCACAATTTATGCAACAACTCTCCACTCCTCTCCACTCCCTAGTGTGCGTACAACAGAAGTGTGGACAATGTCCATCAAAGACATATGGGCATATCTTAGATATATTATGGGTTCTGTTCCAGACTCCCTGAAATAAAACAAATATCACAGTAAAGAATAAAAGCAAGCCATACAAATGTTTTGGTTTCCTGCTGCACATCAAAGTGATGTTTAGACTGTAGTCTATTACATGTGCAATAGCATTATGTATTAAAAAAAAACACCATACACCTCAGTTTAAAAAACTGTATTGCTAAAAACAACTAATGATTCTCTGAACCTTAAGTAAGTCATAATAGTAACGTCAAAAACTACTGACCACAGATCACAAATACAATTTTTAAAAGCATAAGATGTTGTGAGAATATACCAAAATGTGACACAGGTACAAAGTGAACAAATGCTGGACAAATCCCAACTTGGAAAAATGGTACCAGTAGAGCTGGTGTCTGCTTGCCAGAAATCTTCAACTTGTAGAAAATGCAGTATCTGTGAAGGATAATAAAACAAAGCCTGTCTGTAGGTTCTGTATGAACATAAAAATGTTCATAGCTGCGTTCTTCATAGTAGCCCAAGTTTGGAAACAACACAGACATTAAGAGATAATAGGATAGATAAAACGTGGTATATTCTGCAGTGTGGGTGTCCTGTGTTTAATAAGCCACGTTGACTGTTTAGCACATTTCCTCTGTGTTTTATGTGGCTGGTGGGGGTAGAGAGAAGGTGGGGGGTGGACTGTGAGTACAGAGTGGGCTACCAGAATCCATATTTCCTAGGGTCCCAGGCAAGGACCTGACAGGTTCTTTCCCATCAATCAGCTTGATGAATCATTGGAACATCTGTATGATATTTAAGGAGGTTCTCTCCATTTCCCAGATGAGAAAACTGAGGCTCATAGAAGGGAAATGACTTGCTCAGAGTCACCTGGCTATTTACGTGTGTACATACCCAGCCAGAACATGAGTGTGTGCATGCTCTGTGAGTGCTCATGAACTGTGTGTCTCAATGTCTCCCATCAGCCAGCACAGCGCCAGTCACTTTGTAAGTAGTGAATAAATATGAGGAGACCGAAACTGATGAGAAACTTTTTTCTCTGTTGCTAGAGGGCAGCCCAATTGTGTTGGTCAAGTCATTAATAGCATATTGTGGGAGTTCCCTGGTGGTCCAGTGGGTTAAGAATTTGCCTTCCAATGCAAGGGACATGGGTTCGATCCCTGAATGGGGAACTGAGATCCTACATGCCGCAGAGCAACCAAGTCAAGTCCACTGGCCACAACTACAGAGCCCACGTGCTCTGCTGCCCACACACCGCAACTAGAGAGAAACCCACGCACCGCAATGAGGAGCCCTCAACTAAGACCCGATGCAGCCAGAAATAAATAAATAAAATGCTGTTTATTTTATTTAAAAAAGCACGTCGTTACTGTTCATTGCAGCATCAAGGCCACTGGAAATGGCAGCCTTTCCCATCCTTTCTATTTCAAGAACCCCCAGCTCCAAAAGGCTCTGCGCAGAGTGTGTGTTGGAGGAGATGTGGGTGTGGCCGTCTTCTAAGCCCCCAGGCACAGATGTCCACCTCTTAAGGAAGCGTGAACCCAAATGATGACCGTCTGCCCCGTGCTTATAGCCATGTGCGCTCATTCACTTGGTCCTCCCGGAGGGAGCATAGAGGCTCCGTGAACCTGAGTGCTTTGCCCCAGCTCTCCTGGCAGGTGTGTCACACCCCATGGCAGGAGCCAGGGCATCCCTAATGGTCGGGGCTTCAGACTCAGGCTTCCAGCACTTTGCCCAGGTGGGTCCCCCTGTCTACACTCATCACCTTCTGCGCTCCAGCTGCACGGTGTCCATTGATACGCCCAGATCTCTTCCAGGATGTCCAGATGTGGTGGCCCCAGA
Source organism: Cephalophus harveyi (assembly GCA_006410635.1). Classification (NCBI taxonomy): domain Eukaryota; kingdom Metazoa; phylum Chordata; class Mammalia; order Artiodactyla; family Bovidae; genus Cephalophus; species Cephalophus harveyi. The sequence goes on along the minus strand of SJYT01052857.1, from coordinate 224,697 downwards.
GGTCGTGCTCTTCTCTGGGCTCTGGGCTGATGTGCTGGAGAGGCTTCCTCACTGTTCATGAAGTTTTGTTTCTGCAGTGTCGGCTCAAAGCATCAGTTCAACAGAGAGCTGCTGTCCCGGCTTGGGTCTCCAGGAGGCTGACTCTGAGAAACACTATGACTGTCACAGTTACTTGGAAGGCAATCCCAGGAAGCACAGTGGAGGTAGTGGAGAGGCGAGAGAGGGGAGGAAGGAGAGCCAACAGCGGGTGCATCCCCAAGCAGGTTGTCTTGTGGTTCCCAGGACCCCTCATCAGAGGATCTCTAGAGTGTCGACTAAGTCAGAGTTGCCTCGTCTGAGAGGCAGCGGACCAGGGCCTTTGTCTTCCACTGCCCACCTGTCATCGCCCGAGGGCTCTTAGGCAAAGAGCATCATCTCCCCAGCATGTCCATCTGCTCTACCAGGCGGGTTACAAGGACCCTCTGGTGAGGCGTCCAGGTGCTTGCAGTCAGACACGGCTGAAATATACCAGAACGAGAGTGCTGAAGCGATGTGGGCGAGACACCAGCGTCTGCTGCGCTTGGTGAATCACTGATTTACGACAGTCATTGCTGAGTATATTATGCTTTAATCTTTTACATTTATTTTTGATTGGAGGATAATTGCCTTACAATGTAGTGTTGGTTTCTGCTGTACAACAATGTGAACCAGCTATACGTATACACATATCCCCAGCCAGAGCATGAGCGTGCGCATGCTCTGTGAGTGCCTGAGCCTTCCTCCCACCCTGCCCCCATCCCACATCACCACGGAGCACCGAGCTGAGCTCCCTCTGCTATACAGCAGCTTCCCACTAGCTATCCATCTTACATGTTAATTTTCAATTAAAACGTTCTATTGTGATGAAATATACATAACACAAAATTTACCATTTTAGGCTATTTTTTAGTGCACAGTTGAGGTGTTGAATGTGTTCACATTGCTGTACATCCGTCACCATCTTTCCAAAGCTCTGTACCCATTAAGCATGAATTCCCCATCTCCCTCCCCCGACCACTGAGCCCCTGGTTACCTCTATTTTACTTTCTGTCTCTGTATGGTTGGCTATTCTATGTAGCTCATATAAGTAGAATTTTACACAGTATTTGCCCATTTGTGTCAGGCTTGGCTATATTAAATTTGAAAATGCACACATCCTTTGATCCAGAAGTCACAATTTTGGGAATCTGCTTAGCGAGAAACTTAAAAGCAGCAACGCCGAGTGCATGCGTCTCAACATTTTCATTGCAGCATTGTCTTTTAAGGTGAAAAAACTGGAAGTCGCCTCTATCAAACGAGAATACTGGTTGAAAATATAATTTTATACCGCTATTCTGGAATAGCATTTCAACTATTAAACAGAATGAGTAGTTTCATATGTGTCAGTCTTGGGCAATGGCCAGGATAAGCAACATGTAAGCAAATAAATAAATAGCAAGTCACAAGTAGCGTCACAAGTCACAAGTAGCGTTGGGCTTCCCTTGTGGCTCAGTTGGTAAAGAATCCACCTGCAATGCAGGAGACCTGGGTTCAATCCCTTGTTTGGGAAGATCCCCTGGAGAAGGGAAAGGCTGCCCACTCCAGCATTCTGGCCTGGAGAATTGCTTGAATTGTATAGTTCATGGGGTCTCAAAGAGTTGGACAGCTGAGCCACTTTCACTTTCCCAAGTAGTGTTATAAAATGATCTTAATTTTGTTTGAGAAAGAAAGTGAATACGAAAAGAAAGAAATGCAAAACACTCTATGCACATGATATGCATGTACATGTATGTTGTATGAGTAGGTGGAAAAGTGTGTTAGGACATACCCTGGAGGATGGGGCTGGAGGAGGTGAAGTGTAACTTTTTCTTTATTTAACTTTACAATAATGTATATCACTGCTGAAATAAAGATTAATAATAACCAAGAAAACATACATCATGACCTGGTAATTCTACTTATGGTTATATACCCAAGTGAAATGTGTTTCAGTTCAGTTTGCTCGCTTGGTTTTGTCCGACTCTTTGCAACCCCATGGACTACAGCACACCATCTGTTTATACCTATCAAAAGTCAGGCACAAGAAAGTTCATAGCAACATTATATGCATCAGTTAAAAAATGGAAACAACCAAATGTTCATTACCAGCAGAATGTATAAACAATTAGAGGTCTGGTCACTCGATGGAATACTATACAGCAAGGAAAAAAGAACAAACCATGAAACTGAAGCATGCATCGGTGAAGCTGAAGGACCAGGACCATGAATTTCTTCTTTTAACGTGTAAGATAGCCTTTATGTAGCTTGCCGGGGGAGGGAAGAGGGGAGGAAGTTACTGAGCGGTGATTCCACGGATGTTATTGTTCAGTCGCTCAGTTGTGTCCAACTCATTGTGACCCCTGGACTGCAGCACTCCAGGCTTCCCTGTCCTTCACTGTCTCCCTGAGTTTGGTCACATTCATGTCCATTGTGATGCCATCTAACCGTCCCATCCTCTGCTGTCCTCCTCTCCTTTGCCTTCAGTCTTTTCCAGCATCAGGGTCTTTTCCAGTGAGTTGACTCTGCATCAGGTGGTCAAGTGAATTAATATATTACAAACTCATCACAAGCTGATAGATGTGTGCATGTTATCATCTATCAGATCTCAATAAATAATTTTAAAAATTAATAATTAAGGGAATTCCCTGGTGGTCCAGTGACTAAGACTTCGAGCTCACCATGTAGCCAGCCTGGGTTTAATCCCTGGTCGGAGAAATAAATTCCACATGCCAGAACTAAGAGTTCACATGCCAAAGGAAAATCAAAGATCCTGCCTGCCACAGCTAAGACCCGGTTCAGCCAATAAATAAAATAAGTGAATATTTTTTAAAAAATAATAAGAAAGGAGAAATGCAGAGAGGAAGGAAGGAAGAGAGGAAAGAAGGGAGGGAGGAAATAGATCAAATAGGAGAAGGTGACTGAGCAGTCTTTTCACGTGGCTGTTTCTAAGAGAGGAATAAAAATACCAGAAGCATGAAGGAAGCCAAGCACAGTAACCTGTGTTGACTGGAGAGAAAACACCCCTCTGCCCTCAGTTACTCTCCGCTTTAACAGGCAGTCTCTTCAAACGAGAGGTCTGAGGGCGTAGGGAGCTCTAGGCTTTGGGATTACTGAGCATTCTGACCCTGCTGCTCCCTAGCTGGTGCTACCTGGCAAGACTCATGGATTCTCTGAGCCCATGAGCCCACGGGCAGCCCACTGCCCTCACAGACTCACCCTGCCCCCATCCCACATCACCACGGAGCACCGAGCTGAGCTCCCTCTGCTATACAGCAGCTTCCCACTAGCTATCCATCTTACATGTTAATTTTCAATTAAAACGTTCTATTGTGATGAAATATACATAACACAAAATTTACCATTTTAGGCTATTTTTTAGTGCACAGTTGAGGTGTTGAATGTGTTCACATTGCTGTACATCCGTCACCATCTTTCCAAAGCTCTGTACCCATTAAGCATGAATTCCCCATCTCCCTCCCCCGACCACTGAGCCCCTGGTTACCTCTATTTTACTTTCTGTCTCTGTATGGTTGGCTATTCTATGTAGCTCATATAAGTAGAATTTTACACAGTATTTGCCCATTTGTGTCAGGCTTGGCTATATTAAATTTGAAAATGCACACATCCTTTGATCCAGAAGTCACAATTTTGGGAATCTGCTTAGCGAGAAACTTAAAAGCAGCAACGCCGAGTGCATGCGTCTCAACATTTTCATTGCAGCATTGTCTTTTAAGGTGAAAAAACTGGAAGTCGCCTCTATCAAACGAGAATACTGGTTGAAAATATAATTTTATACCGCTATTCTGGAATAGCATTTCAACTATTAAACAGAATGAGTAGTTTCATATGTGTCAGTCTTGGGCAATGGCCAGGATAAGCAACATGTAAGCAAATAAATAAATAGCAAGTCACAAGTAGCGTCACAAGTCACAAGTAGCGTTGGGCTTCCCTTGTGGCTCAGTTGGTAAAGAATCCACCTGCAATGCAGGAGACCTGGGTTCAATCCCTTGTTTGGGAAGATCCCCTGGAGAAGGGAAAGGCTGCCCACTCCAGCATTCTGGCCTGGAGAATTGCTTGAATTGTATAGTTCATGGGGTCTCAAAGAGTTGGACAGCTGAGCCACTTTCACTTTCCCAAGTAGTGTTATAAAATGATCTTAATTTTGTTTGAGAAAGAAAGTGAATACGAAAAGAAAGAAATGCAAAACACTCTATGCACATGATATGCATGTACATGTATGTTGTATGAGTAGGTGGAAAAGTGTGTTAGGACATACCCTGGAGGATGGGGCTGGAGGAGGTGAAGTGTAACTTTTTCTTTATTTAACTTTACAATAATGTATATCACTGCTGAAATAAAGATTAATAATAACCAAGAAAACATACATCATGACCTGGTAATTCTACTTATGGTTATATACCCAAGTGAAATGTGTTTCAGTTCAGTTTGCTCGCTTGGTTTTGTCCGACTCTTTGCAACCCCATGGACTACAGCACACCATCTGTTTATACCTATCAAAAGTCAGGCACAAGAAAGTTCATAGCAACATTATATGCATCAGTTAAAAAATGGAAACAACCAAATGTTCATTACCAGCAGAATGTATAAACAATTAGAGGTCTGGTCACTCGATGGAATACTATACAGCAAGGAAAAAAGAACAAACCATGAAACTGAAGCATGCATCGGTGAAGCTGAAGGACCAGGACCATGAATTTCTTCTTTTAACGCGTAAGATAGCCTTTATGTAGCTTGCCGGGGGAGGGAAGAGGGGAGGAAGTTACTGAGCGGTGATTCCACGGATGTTATTGTTCAGTCGCTCAGTTGTGTCCAACTCATTGTGACCCCTGGACTGCAGCACTCCAGGCTTCCCTGTCCTTCACTGTCTCCCTGAGTTTGGTCACATTCATGTCCATTGTGATGCCATCTAACCGTCCCATCCTCTGCTGTCCTCCTCTCCTTTGCCTTCAGTCTTTTCCAGCGTCAGGGTCTTTTCCAGTGAGTTGACTCTGCATCAGGTGGTCAAGTGAATTAATATATTACAAACTCATCACAAGCTGATAGATGTGTGCATGTTATCATCTATCAGATCTCAATAAATAATTTTAAAAATTAATAATTAAGGGAATTCCCTGGTGGTCCAGTGACTAAGACTTCGAGCTCACCATGTAGCCAGCCTGGGTTTAATCCCTGGTCGGAGAAATAAATTCCACATGCCAGAACTAAGAGTTCACATGCCAAAGGAAAATCAAAGATCCTGCCTGCCACAGCTAAGACCCGGTTCAGCCAATAAATAAAATAAGTGAATATTTTTTAAAAAATAATAAGAAAGGAGAAATGCAGAGAGGAAGGAAGGAAGAGAGGAAAGAAGGGAGGGAGGAAATAGATCAAATAGGAGAAGGTGACTGAGCAGTCTTTTCACGTGGCTGTTTCTAAGAGAGGAATAAAAATACCAGAAGCATGAAGGAAGCCAAGCACAGTAACCTGTGTTGACTGGAGAGAAAACACCCCTCTGCCCTCAGTTACTCTCCGCTTTAACAGGCAGTCTCTTCAAACGAGAGGTCTGAGGGCGTAGGGAGCTCTAGGCTTTGGGATTACTGAGCATTCTGACCCTGCTGCTCCCTAGCTGGTGCTACCTGGCAAGACTCATGGATTCTCTGAGCCCATGAGCCCACGGGCAGCCCACTGCCCTCACAGACTTCCTGGAAGCCGGTGGAAGATGCCAGATGTCTGTGTCTGTGCCCGGCTTATAGCAGACACTGGACATGGTCTCCTTTTCCCTCTACTTTGCAGAACGAGAGAGTAGAGGGATCTGGTAAGTTTCTGGACAGAGGGCTTTTGACAGGTGAAAGCATTTGAGAAAGAAAATCCCTCTTGCAATAGATGCGTGGTAGGGAATTTCTTTACCAGAAAAATCAAGCTTCCAACTCAAGTAAGCCTTGGGTGAAATTTAAGAATTTCTCTGATTATGTATCTAATATTGACCAGAAAAAGGGAGGAGATGGGAGTAGATAAAAGACGCTTCTTACTCAAAACTAGCTTTTTCCTTTTTCCATATGCTGTGTTTATGATTATGGGTTTTAGAGCATTTTTCTTCTTGTATTTCATAAAATACCGCATCTATTCACATAATTCACCCCACTCGCCTCATGGCAGAGGAGGGTGGGGGAGGGATCTCATGAGCCCCTAGGGGCTGGTTCCCCACCTCCCTGGCAAACATCTCTGTGTTCTGACATCTTTCTGAAGCCAAGTGACTCACCAGGAGTTACCCAGATGGCAGTGGCCAACCTTAACCAGTCCTTCCAGGATTTTCCTTTTTCATGTGTGACATCTTGCTCAGTTGTGGAAAAGGAAAACTGCTGAAAGAGGAGACATGTGTTTCTGTGTGTTGGGGCTGGGGGAGCATGCGAGCTGAAATAGGAGAAGGGAGATTCATGGGGAATCACAAGGTACTGTCTGCCCTCAGGCATGCTTTCCTTTGGGGTCTGTAGGTGGAGGGTTCTGCTGGGAGTCCCCGGCAGGTGATTAGCTGAAGATGTTCTAATTGGAAGCTGGTGGAGGAAGGCAGTCTTTAGATTAACAAGTGCAGCTCAGGTATCATTTGGGAACTTCAGCATGTCCTGTGTGGGGTCATGACTTGGGGCTTGCAGGAGGAAGAACCCCCTAAGAAGCTGGGATGCTCTGCAGAATGGCCAGGGTGCTGTGGCGAAGATGCTGCCATTTTCACAGATCATTAGCTTAGACAGAGACCCCAAAACACAGGACTCAGAGAGAATTCCTCTTGGGCTCTCCTCTCCCGTGGGCAGATAGAAAGGTTCCTTGGAATATGGTGTCTGAATCCTCCACTTTGTAGAAAAGCAAAATTGGGGGGCCCTTTCATGCTTCCGTGGCCCCTCATAAGCAGGCCACCTGCACCCTTGTATAACTGCTACAAGAAAGATCTTTTTCCTCTAGGTTGTGAGCATTTGAAAGCACGGAGTGAGGACTTGCCGTCTCTCTATCCCTTGGACCTGGCACTAGACAGAGTATACAACAGGTGCTCAATAATAGCCCCTCCATGAATGGAAGAGAGAATGAATGAAGTGGTAGATAAGCATGTGTCCCCAGACTGCTCCACTGAGGACATCAGAGTGGCTGGATGTTAGTGGTAGTTCAGAAGAGGAATCTGGATAACGGATCCCCACCCTTCTACTTACTGTGGGTATATCTCACCATGCATTTTCTGCCATTCAATCCTCCCAACAATCCGAGATGTAGGTGCCATTGTCCCCAGCACACAGATGAGATAACTGAGACTCAGAGAGGCTAGGGGTTGACCCAAGGTCGTAGACAATGATCAAAGAGTGCCACCGGGAATTTGGCCATCAGCAGTGCCAATTCCTGCCTCTTTCTACTGCTTAGGAGCACCTCTTGTAGGGGGGTTTCTGGGGAAAAACCATGAAGCTGTTCACTTCATGGCAGGGGAGAGGGGGGCTGGCCTGATGATCCTGGTTCTATCATGATAGCTCCTGGAAGCTCATGTCAGCCTGGTCGATGACCTAGAAGCCACAGCTTGAATCTGCTTTCTAGAGAAATTCCCTTATGAATATGTTCTTGCCATACAGTCTAAGCAGAAAGCCCAAGTATGAGCCCAAGTTAGACCCATCTGACAGCGAGGCCTCTAGAGACCTATAGAACCTTAAACCAACTCAAGCATGCTTATCCGGTGGGGCGTAGCTGATTCACTTTACTGCGCAGCAGAAACTAACACAACATTGTAAAGATACTAAACTCCAAGACCAAGAATGCCTTTCCGGGGGGACCACCCCAGGGGTCTCCAAGAGGCAGGCTGGCTGCCAGCAAGACAAATTCTTAGAACTGGACCATCCCATCCAATTCCATCCTCGCTGGGAGATGAGAACGCAGAGGCCGCAGAGCGCGCAAGCCGGCTGAGGTCAAAGTGCAGTTGAGCGGCAGAGTCAGGTCTGTTGCCCAGGATGGCTACTGACCCTTGATTTCCTCACAGGAGCACCACCAAAGCTCATCACACACTGGAAGCTTTCCGTCTCCTCTGGACTGACCTCTCCCTTATTTTTGCTGCTGTTGCTAACGTCCACCCTTGTCCTCATGGATCACCCTGAGAGCATGATCTCTGTAGGGCTTTGGAAGTGGGTGGCTGGGGTTTTCAGTGGTGGGTGGGCTTTCAGAAGTGGGTGGTGGGCTTCACCTGGAGCTTTCCCCTGTGGAAAACAGAAGGCAGAGGTCAGCGCCTCCCTGAGGTCACAGGGCAGCGGCCTCAAGGTGGGCCCCTAGACTCACGCTTACCTCCCCAAGAAGACTTCAGGCCTCGAAGGTCTGCCTTGCTGGCCGCACTGTGCGTGTGCTCCCTGCTCTGTTGCTCACTCCTGCCTGACTCTTTGTGACCCTGTGGACTGTAGCCCGCTAGGCTCCTCTCTCATTTCCCAGGCAAGAATACTGGACTGGGTTGCCATTTCCTCCTCCAGGGGATCTTTCCAATCCAGGGATCAGACCCATATCTCTTGCGTCTCCTGCACTGGCAGGAAGATTCTTTGCCACTTTGCCACGTGACCTCAGTATGCATAGGTAATAGGGGGCCAGGTCATTTTTCACAAAGTCGGGAAGCTGCTGAAAAGGGAGACTGTCTCCATCAGAGCAAGAAACTGCCCCAAGCCCTGGACCTTCATGGTTAAAACCTTTCCAGAGCATTCATTGACTTCAACTCACAGGAGAAGAGAGGAAACTGAGGTCCATCCCCAAGCTGTGAACACACCAGGAACGGTACCTACTCAGCCTTGCATTGTCCTCTGGTTCCCGGAGGGCAGGGTACTATCCTCTGTGAGGGGACAGTGGCCGGAGATATCTGGTGACCTACCTACCTCGCCCAGCCAGGCTGGGGCAATGACACTGTTGTGGGCCCTAGCTCTGACCACCTCTTTTTCAGCTCACCAGCTTGGTTTCTACCAGACCAATTCCTGAGTATCACAGCCAGGGAGATTTCCAGCCCAAGTCGGCTAGAGACATTCTGTTTCATTGGTAGAAAGGAAACTGCAGTAGAATGGTCTCTGAATGGTCCCCTCCTAGCATGGCAACAAAGCGCCAAGAGGGAATGCCTTGCATTCCTGGGGACAGAAGAGGCAGGCAGCCCAAGGACCCTGAGAAAGTCCATTGGCTGCTTCTGGCCGTGAGGAATCCCTGCCTTGGAGATGCCCAGACTGATGGAAAGATGGATGCGTCTTCATATGCAAATACCATACCTGCACCCACATGTGTAGTTCATGGATCTTTCTCCCACACCAGGGGCCAAGCTGAGAGGGGAATCTGGGCTGCCCACGCAGAAACGGGGTTGTCAAGCTGGAACCCCAGAGATGTGGGTCTGTTTTTGTTTTTTAATATGACTATGTGGCATATGAGATCTTAGTTTCCTGACCAGCGATCAAACACACAGTCCCCTGTATTGGAAGCTTAAAGTCTTAACCACTGGACCACCAGGGAAGTCCCTGAGATGTGGGTCTTTATATGGAATCATATTAAAGAGCAAGCTTCCCTGGTGGCTCAGTGGTAAAGAATTCACCTGCCAATGCAATAGAAGCAGGTTCACTCCCTGGGCCAGGATGATCCCCTGGAGAAGAAAGAGGCAACCCTCTCCCGTATGATTGCCTGTGAAATCCCATGGGCAGAGGAGCCTGGTGGGCTATAGTCTGTGAGTCACAAAGAGTCGATTATGACTCAACGACTAAACAAAGACAGTAACAAATGAAATTAAAGAGCATCAATAAATTGCCTAACGCAGGGCATGTGGGAGCTGATCCACTAACATTCATTTTGCCTCTTCTGCTCCCAGTGGGAATCGGCCCCGGGAATCTGGTCACACAGGGGCCGCCGCAGCAGGCCAGCTGTGCCCAGATGTTCAGGATGCACCTCCAAACTATTCTGCCCTAAACCCTGCAAAGAGGCTTTGTGTGGAGAGAAGCCTCCAAGGGGAACTGTTAATGAGCAGGGGGCGGGAGGGTTCACTTAGCTGGGGAGGCCCTCCTGATAATGCCAGGAGGTGTTGAAAGCCCCCTCGGTCTGTTGGTGGTCTGGGGCCGCTCCCGCCCCTTGGCCTGCAGAGAACAGAGCAGCACCTTCAGCTGACTGTCTACCTTCCAGGGGCTTCTCCCCTCCCATCTGGGGATTTGGGGTGGGGAGGGACACAGTGGGGGCTGCTAATTGGTATCTTCCCCGAAACCCTCTGATTAGGTTTGGGGATTACACTAAAGAGGTGAGGAGGTAAAACCCAAAATAAACACGAATGCCCTTCCTTAAGCGCATTCTTGCCAACAAGTTAAATAATCCAGTCCCTGGAGCCTGTTCCTAAAAGATTTAAATATTTACTAATTCGAGGGAGGAGGGGGGCATTGAGAAGCGTAGTAGATTTCTACCGATTCTGACTTCTTCTGACATCTTTTAAAGGCTTCGTTTCTACGCTGTTTGATTCTCTTTGACGATTGTCAAGTTAAGTTTACTAAAAACTGGAGAAGACTTTGTTCCGGGGTGGGGGTGGAAGGGGGGGCTGCTGTCCCCTCCCATCTGGGGATTTGGGGTGGGGAGGGACACAGTGGGGGCTGCTAATTGGTATCTTCCCCGAAACCCTCTGATTAGGTTTGGGGATTACACTAAAGAGGTGAGGAGGTAAAACCCAAAATAAACACGAATGCCCTTCCTTAAGCGCATTCTTGCCAACAAGTTAAATAATCCAGTCCCTGGAGCCTGTTCCTAAAAGATTTAAATATTTACTAATTCGAGGGAGGAGGGGGGCATTGAGAAGCGTAGTAGATTTCTACCGATTCTGACTTCTTCTGACATCTTTTAAAGGCTTCGTTTCTACGCTGTTTGATTCTCTTTGACGATTGTCAAGTTAAGTTTACTAAAAACTGGAGAAGACTTTGTTCCGGGGTGGGGGGGGAAGGGGGGGCTGCTGGATTAGAAACATGAGTCGTCCCCAGCTTGTCCATCCGCCCTGGCATCGTTTTATTCCTGCGTTTCTGAAAGGCTCCGAGTAATCAATTCCAGAGGACGGGCTGGGGGAGCCTTGGCAAAGCGGGCCTCCTTCTTGGCTATCACTTCGAATATTTTATGCAGCTAATAGAGCTGCGATGGGGCCCCAAATGTGGGCAGTCAGAAACAGACAGGTCCCATCGGAATGCACGCTTGGATGTGTGTCAGCCGCCCCCCGAGAGCAGATCTCTGGGGGCCCTTGAGCAAGGCATGAACGTTCAGGTTTCTAAGCCAGCAGTTTTGCAGGAATTTTCATGCCTTGAAGGAAGAAAAAGTCTTGAAAGCATAGTCTACCTTTATTGGGCACTTACTGTGTGCCTAGCCCTGCAAGTACTCACACTCACTCTCTCATTTAATTTTGATGTCAAACAGCCTAGGGAGGGAGGAGTTATCATTCCCATTTCACAGATGAGAAAGCTGAGGCTCACAGAAGTCAAGAGCTTGCCCAGAGGCAGTAAGTGGCAAGGAAGCACCACCCTTGCTCCATCTGTGTTTGCATCCCCCGGTCACTGAGCCGGGCCTCGGAGAAAACACAGATATGAAGATTGCAAAGGCAAAGACGGAGTCCCAGAATGATAGTAGCCTGGGCCGTATCCCCATCACAGACCCCCACACCAGGCAGTCAGTTTGTCTCCGTTTGCTCCCCACCAGTGACAAGCATCTCATATCTCCCTAAGGCAGGCATCCATCCGATGGCAGCTCTGGCTGACGGGACAGTTTCTGAGCTGATACCTGAGTCTGGTAGGTTCTCCTGGCCTCAAAGGAAGTACTGCTCCTATCCTCACTCCCAGCCCCGCAGAAAAGCACGTCTGCCTCCATCTTGCAAAAATAAAAAGATAGGCCGAAAAAGCAAGAGAGTTCCAGAAAAATATCTACTTCTGCTTTATTGACTATGCCAAATAGTCAATAAAGTCCACACAGTTTATTGTGACTGTGTGGATCACAATAAACTGTGGAAAATTCTGAAAGAGATGGGAATACCAGACCACCTGACCTGCCTCTTGAGAAATCTGCATGCAGGTCAGGAAGCAACAGTTAGAACTGGACATGGAACAACAGACTGGTTCCAAATAGGAAAAGGAGTACGTCAAGGCTGTATATTGTCACCCTGCTTGTTTAACTTCTATGCAGAGTACATCATGAGAAAGGCTGGGCTGGGAAAAAGCACAAGCTGGAATCAAGATTGCCAGGAAAAATATCAATAACCTCAGATATGCAGATGACACCACCCTTATGGCAGAAAGTAAAGAAGAACTAAAAAGCCTCTTGATGAAAGTGAAAGAGGAGTGTGAAAAAGTTGGCTTAAAACTTAACTTTCATAAAACGAAGATCATGGCATCTGGTCCCATCACTTCATGGGAAACAGATGGGGAAACATTGGAAACAGTGTCAGACTTTATTTTTTTGGGCTTCAAAATCACTACAGATAGTGATTGCAGCCATGAAATTAAAAGACGCTTACTCCTTGGAAGGAAAGTTGTGACCAACCTAAATAGCATATTAAAAAGCAGAGACATTACTTTGCTGACTAAGGTCCGTCTTAGTCAAAGCTATGGTTTTTCCAGTGGTCATGTATGGATGTGAGAATTGGACTGTGAAGAAAGCTGGGTGCTGAAGAATTGATGCTTTTGAACTGTGGTGTTGGAGAAGACTCTTGAGAGTCCCTTGGACTGCAAGGAGGTCCAAACAGTCCATCCTAAAGGAGACCAGTCCTGGGTGTTCATTGGAAGGACTGATACTGAGGCTGAAACTCCAATACTTTGGCCACCTCATGCAAAGAGTTGACTCATTGGAAAAGACCCTGATGCTGGGAGGGATTGGGGGCAGGAGGAGAAGGGGACGACAGAGGATGAGATGGCTGGATGCCATCACTGACTCGATGGACGTGAGTCTGAGTGAACTCCGAGAGATAGTGATGAACAGGGAGGCCTGGTGTGCTGCGATTCATGGGGTCGCAAAGAGTCGGACACGACTAAGTGACTGAACTGAACTGAACTGAGGCCTCCCCCAAACCACCTCATCTCATTTTGTATTTTTTCCTTCTGTCCCATAATAGCATGCTTTTTGGTGTCACTCATCTGAAAATCACTGTTGGGGAAGTCCTAAGAATGTTCTTCCCTTCTCACCACAGTGCCCATGGGAATGTAAGAGTCCAGACATGATTGCGGGTGTCCTGGGTTTGCCCTGGACCCAAGAAAGCAAGCCCGGACTCTCAGCTATTGTTTTGCTACTTACTCTCCAGGACCCTGGACTAGTTAGAGGTGAAGTTGCTCAGTCATGTGTGGCTCTTTGTGACCCCGTGGACTGCAGCCCACCAGGCTCCTCCATCCATGGCATTCTCCAGGCAAGAGGACTGGAGTGGGTTGCCATTTCCTTCTCCAGGGAATCTTCTAGACTTGGGGATCGAACCTGGGTCCCCCACATGGCAGGCAGATGCTTTACCCTCTGAGCCACCGGGGAAGCCCACCTGTGGCTTCCCTTCTAGGGAACTCCATAAAATGGCATTCGTATCCCTTCTCTTGGAACTATGGTGAAGGTCAAATAAGAGAAGATGGGAAAGACCAAGGGCTGCACAGACGTAAGGCTGTCAGCATCAACATGCATGTGCGGATGCTTGGGGTTCCTATGATCACCAGGGAAGTGGGACAGAGTGATGCTTTCAGTGTAAAGCAATATATACACTTCCTTCTGGAGAGCCAGGAAATAATTGCAGGTTAGATAGGTGAACTTTACTAGCAGCTCTGACCCTAGTAAATTCATTTTGTCTTCCTGAGACTTGTTTCCTCATCCTTGCGAAGGGTGAGTACCACCACCTTGAAGTCCTGTGAGAGCAATATCCAGGAGAAAGCCAGTGTCTGGCATACAGTAGGTACAAGATAGACCACATCATCATTGCTGGCTGTCTTCACCCCTCCCTTGGGCTTCCCTGGTGGCTCAGCAGTAAAGAATCTGCCTGCAAGGCAGGAGCCGCAGGTGATGTGGGCTCCATCCCGGGGTCAGGAAGATCCCCCAGAGGAAGGTGTGGCAACGCACTCTAGTACTCCTGCCTGGAGAATCCTCTGGACTGAGGAGCCTGGCAGGCTCTTGATCCATAGCGTCGCAAAGAGTCAGATGCAACTAAAGCGATTTAGCACACATCACACATTGGAAGATGGAAGCATTGCAGCTGCTGTGACATCAAATTCAACTGATTTTGTTTTATTAGCATCTAGCAAAGAGGTGAGAAATGGCCTTGCAGCAACACTGTAATCAGAGCATTGTGGTCTTGTAAACGTGAAGCCATGCGTGTGTCATTCAGCTCTTTCTGGACATAATTGTTTTCCAAGTAACTTGTTCCTCAGGTAACCTGATGTTGATGGCAATAATGCAATTTTCATATCGCAATGTTGTTCTAGAGGGAGGGTGTCTGTTTCACTTAGGCTCGTTGAAACCCAATCTACAGGAAAGGACGTTATAACAGAATTGGAGGTTAAATTTCATTTGCTGATTTAATAAAAACTAACAGGATGGATTTGGGGATATTTCATTAATCTTTCTTTCCTTTCAGTGCAAAGGAAATTAAGTTCACTCTAGTTCAAACTTTGTTTCACTCTTATACAATAGGCTGCCAATGTCCACTTTCTCTCTGGCGAGTTAAAACCTAATTAGTCACAGAAAATTCTTCCCTGACCCTGTCACCGGGAGCAGGCGAGGAGTCGCATGCTTGCACGCGCGTGCTCATGTGTGCGCGCATGCACACACTCACACACACACACACACTGCCACCTTTGTTGGGTCTTGTTTTAATTGTCAGTGGTGATTAAGACCTGTGACAAGTCATCTGAAAACGTCTTGATGGCACGTGAGTTTTGCAGAGGCTCCTTGTCACAACAGCGTTAGGTGACTCACACACACACACACACTGCCACCTTTGTTGGGTCTTGTTTTAATTGTCAGTGGTGATTAAGACCTGTGACAAGTCATCTGAAAACGTCTTGATGGCACATGAGTTTTGCAGAGGCTCCTTGTCACAACAGCGTTAGGTGACTTTTAGGACTTCCCTAGGTGTGTCTGTATCATTTGCAGGATGAGTTGGGATCGTTTAGGAATGGAAAAAGAATATCTTTCAGTTACAGGCACCCTACTCTACGGCATGATGCTTTTTACCAGCTACCTCTGTATTTTTACTTTACTGAGTAATTTCAGGGGGAAATACGTGAAGTAGGAAAGCGTCCTAGGCTTGAGGTCCTGGGAATTCTCACTGGAGCACCAGCTCTGTGGATTATTAGCTGTGTGATTTGGGGTAAATGACTTAGCCTCTCAGAGCCTGGACTTTCTCTTCTGGAAAATGGGAATAAGTAATCCCTGGTCCATCTGCCACAGAGAGAGATTTGGGGATCAAATATGGCCCTTTAGGGTTCAGACCAGTGGGCCACCCCTCAGAACTGTTTAAACTGGTCAACCTAGAACCCCTTTTGGTCTCCTTTATGCAGTTCTATACGCGGTTTTAGCTGCCATTGGGCACGTGTGAGCCCAGGAACTCTGGTGGGAACTCTGTGCCCAACTGTGTACCCAGTACCTCGTCCCCAGGCTGGGACATGGGAGACCCCAGGTGTTTCATGCATGAGCAGACGTGTGCACAGGAACAAGCTTTTAATCTACAATGTGTTGAGGTGACATCATAATCCCTGGGGCATCACCCTAAAAAATGGGATGTATTAATGGCAGATTCGAATCCTGGTACTTCTTGGTTGTCTGGAATTGGCAGCCTTGAGGGCCCTTGGAGCTTTCTAGATGCAACAAGGGCTCAAAGCTTTCAAATCTCTCCTCTGAAGGTAGATGATATTCCTTGTATTTACAAAGATTCCAGGATAGAAACTGGTACTGATTGAGGGGGTGGCTGGAGTTTCTTGTGTGTGAAATTAAAAGATGCTTACTCCTTGGAAGGAAATTTATGACCAAGCTAGACAGCATATTAAAAAGCAGAGACATTACTTTGTCAACAAAGGTCCATCTAGTCAAGGCTTTGGTTTTTCCAGTGGTCATGTATGGATGTGAGAGTTCGACTGTAAAGAAAGCTGAGGACCAAAGAATTGATACTTTTGAACTGTGATGTTGGAGAAGACTCTTGAGAGTCCCTTGGAGTGCAAGGAGATCCAACCAGTCCATCCTAAAGGAGACTGGTCCTGGGCATTCATTGGAAGGACTGATGTTGAAGCTGAAACTCTAATACTTTGGCCACCTCATGCAAAGAGTTGACTCATTGGAAAAGGCTCTGATGCTGGGAGGGATTGAGGGCAGGAGGAGAAGGGGACGACAGAGGATGAGATGGTTGGATGGCATCACCGACTCAATGGACATGGGTTTGGGTGGACTCCGGGAGTTGGTGATGGACAGGGAGGCCTGGCATGCTGTGATTCATGGGGTCGCAAAGAGTTGGACACGACTGAGGGAGTGAACTGAACTGAAAGTAACGCAGAAAGTACCCCATACATGAATGTTTGCAGTCCCACTGTGAACAGAGGGGAGGGTAGGACACAGGCCTGTGGAATGGCTTCTGGGCTGGTATCAGCTTTCTTGAAGGGAGCACAGCGACAAGAAAAGACAAGTCCAGGCTGAAGCCCTTGCTTGTTGCCCATTATGAACAGTGCGGTCTGGGTGGGTTACTTAATCCTCCTAAGCCTCAGTTTCCTCATCTGTAAAGTAGGGACAATGATGTCAGTTTCAGGGAGCTACAAGGGGATCACATGAGAAGCTGTAAGAAGCACGTTCAATTTCTCAAAGCAGGTCATCAGAAGCCTCTTTCTGCCACACAAATTTGCTAAGCCCGGTTGCCCAACGGGAATTCTGGTCCAAATGGTCTGCTGGGTCAGTGGACTGGGCTCCTTCCAGCCTCGTCCCTGCCACTCACTCCCAGAGGTCACTCCATCAGCCACTCCACCCTATAATGTGCTACTGTATGGACGCAGACTTGGGGTGGAGCACCATCACCCCTGTAATATTTTGCATCCTCACTTCTTGGCTTTGCAGAGTCTCCATTCTGCCTCCTGCATTGAAAGGAACAGACCTTGTAGCCAAAGCATCAGAGGTGAGCAGAAGACACAGGACCTCAGTGAGCAGTCAGGGACTTTTCTCTCCTCATTTGAAAAGTGGGCCTGAACATGCTTGCTGCCTGCAGGGTCACATTGGAGGAATCAAGTGGACTAACACAGATGAAAGTACTTTAAAATGATGCTGCACAAGGCACATAAGGGCTGAGTTCCCTCTGCACCCCTGCAGTGCTGACTAGTATGGGGGTAAGGGCAGAGGGTGGTCAGTGAATAAATGATGAGCATTGGGTGGGCCAAAAATTTCATTCGGGTTTTTCCATAAGATTGTAGAGAAAAACCCCAACGAACATTTAGGCTAACCCCATAATACAATGGGCTTCCCTGATAGCTCAGTTGGTAAAGAGTATGCCTGCAATGCAGGAGACCCTGGTTCGATTCCTGGGTTGGGAAGATCTGCTGGCAAAGGGATAGGCTACCCACTCCAGTATTCTTGGGCTTCCCTTGTGGCTCAGCTGGTAAAGAATTTGCCTGCAATGAGGGAGACCTGGGTTCAATCCCTGGGTTGGGAAGATCCCTCGGAGAAGGGAAAAGCTACCCACTCCAGTATTCTGGGCTGGAGAATTCCATGGACGGAGGAGCCTGGTAGGCTGCAGTCCATGGGGTCGCTGAGTCAGACACGACTGAGCGACTTCACTTTGACTTTTCACTTTCATGCATTGGAGAAGGAAGTGGCAACCCACTCCAGTGTTCTTGCCTGGAGAATCCCAGGGATGACGGAGCCCAGTGGGCTGCCATCTGTGGGGTCGCACAGAGTCAGACACGACTGAAGCGACTTAGCAGCAGCAGCAGCAGCATAGTCCATGGGGTCACAAAGAGTCGGACACGACTGAGCAACTTTCACTTTCACGATACAATATGGTGACTATTCCTAACCATTTATTATAGGCCAGGCACTGGGCTGTGTCCTTCCTTACAGCGAATCCCCATATGAGGGAGGTACTGATGTTACTAGCTCCATTTTACATATTAGAAAGCCGAGGCGCAGAGGTCACGTGGGTTTGGAGGCTACAAAGCTCTGAACCACTTCACTGGTGGCCTCATCAGTTAGCAAAGAATAGAAATATATACTGTCATACTTGGATTTGATCATAATGCAAATTCACGCAATCTTTCATCTAATCTTGGGCTCCTCCCACCCCTGCTCTGTCATCCACCATCTGTCTATCACGTCACCTGTTTTATTGCCTTCAGAACACTTACACATGAAATCATCTTCTTCTCTTGTTAGGTTTTGTGTTTCCTGTTACCCACCTGTCTCTCCCCTCCATGGTGTGAGCTCCTGGGGGCCAAGGTGCCCCTCCAGGCTGTGTGTGGACCCCAGCAATCCATCCTCTGCACTGGAGCCCCTGGGTCTAGGACATGTGCTTGGGGATGACTTCAGGCCCCTGCTGGGCCTTAGCCAGTTTTTCTTGTCAACACACCGTGGAGGTCACAGAGCACCCCTGCGAAGATGTTTAGCATTCAGACCCCCACCCTCAAGCAGCTGCAACCCAACCCAGCCTTTCCTTCTGGCCACCCTGCTCCCCACATCCCCTTTTCTGGACAGGGAGCCACTCTCCTGTCACTGAAACTGGGGACCATGAGATTCCCCTCTTTCCTTCTATCCATGTTGAGCATGTGACTTCTGATTCCTGTTTGTCCAATTCAGCCCCTTCTGCTGGGACTCCCGAGGGTCCTTGAGTAGAGGCTTTTGCCACAATACCCTCTCCTCATTACCCTGCCTCTGATTCGTCTGACGTGTAGCTTTTTCCACGAAGTCCTCCAGAATGCCCCTCCATTCTGAGTCCATCCTGGTGTCTGTAACACACATGCTATAATGTACACGCTACAGTTAGCTGGAGAGATGGCATCCTGGAAGGAGAGCCTTTGGAGGGTGGGAACTCTTAGTCCATGCCCTGTCCATGCCTTAGTCCATGCCCTGTGGTAAAGCGTGCAACTCACCTTTTCTTAGTGAATAAATAAATACATCTTGAATACATCTTGTTGGGGTTCTAACAGATCACAAGCAAGGCCAGCTGGAGCTCACCTGTGCACCCTTCTAGCAAGGTGGGGGTAGGAGCTCCAATCCATCACTATCACCATCACACTGGCCAGGACACTCAAAAACCAGTGCTGGGGTGGGAGGCCCTCTCCTGGGACACAAGATGACATCGCTTGACCAGTTGTCCCGCTGACAGTGCTCATCTGGGGGGCCACCTCCCTGAAGCACAGTCGGGGTGAATCTGAGCCCCTGTGGAGACTTGGCAAGCAGGAGGATGGCCCGCCCATGTCCACAGAAGGACACGCTGCTGCAGAAGGCATCAGCATTCCAGGCACTCTCCAGATTTGATTATAGCTGATAACAATCACGAGGGGAACTGCTCTGCCAGCGATAGCAAGGCCAGAAGCAGCCTACTTCGATAGCCGACTGCTCTGGCCTTGTTTAAACATCTCAGGTGCTGTCGAGGGTCCACGTGGGAAGGTAGGGCTTTTGGGTCCACAAGACAGACACTGCTTTTATTAAGGAGCAGACAGAAGGGACCTGGAACTGTGGGGAGAGGGTCCCTATCCCGTCTGCACATTCCTGGCAGGCTGCCTGGAAAGGCCACCTTCTACCCGGGGAGAGCCACGTTCTCCTGGTCTCTCGCTTTCATTTTTAGGAGGGCCGCCCACCTGAATGGCCCACCCTCTCCGCGGCCTCCCACTGAGACCAGCCAGCCCACTCACTCTGTTCGCAGCCAGGAAGGCGGGGAGGGTAACAGGGCACTCACTTGACTTTTCCTCCATCTCTCAGGGATCCAGGCAGGAGAAGGCTCAGCCAAGGTCACATGGCTCATCTACAGATCTTCAGGTTGTTGGATAACCAAGCAATTGGGGCCTATTGTTCCCTACCCACTGTCACCACCAAAATCAGGGGTTCTCAGTTTCAATAGAGAAAGTGAACATGTTAGTTGCTCAGTGGTGTCTGACTCTTTGCGACCCCATGGAGCCTGCCAGGCTCCTCTGTCCATGGAATTCTCCAGGCAAGAATACTAGAGTGAGTAGACATTTCCTCCTCCAGGGGATCTTCCCAATCCAGGGATCGAACCCGGGTCTCCTGCATTGCAGGCAGATTCTCTACCATCTGAGCCACCAGGAAAAACCCCAATGGGTAGGTGGCAAATGCCCACCTAGGGCATCCCTTCTTCTCCCTGTGTGTGTGTGTCTGTGTGCTGACCTCTTCTTATACAGGCCCCCAGTCGTATTGGGTCAGGACTCAGCTAATGACCTCGTTTTAACTTAATCTCATTTTTAAAGACCCTACCTGCATACAGCCACAATCTAAGACACTGGGGTTGATCTGGGGTGGGGGAGCATGCAATTTAGCCCATAACAGCATTGGAGCACACACAAGAAGGGTGCCTGGATTCAGAGTCAGGAGGCTTGAGTTCCAGATCCAGCCTTGGTCTCTGGAAACCCTGTGGTTGAAGTCATTTCAAACCTGAGGGCCTCCATTTTCCGGTCTATGAAACGGCCATAATAACCCCATCCTGCCTCTCAGAGAATTGTGGGAGGATCCAAAAACACGAAGGATGCAAAAGCGCTCTAGAAACTTGTCAGGCGCTGTGTGCAAGAAGGTGGCAAGGAAGTCCTCTACCGAGGGGCATGCAGAGAGGGACCGAGTGCAGGCCCCACGCGCAACGTCCAACATGGGGGCTGCATGGACCTGGAGAAAAGGCTGCCATTCTCCAATGCACTTGGAGGTTCTGGAAGGTTCTGAAGGGCCAGCAGAGGCCTAGCTGGGGGTGTGGGGGAAGCGGAGATGATTCTCTCCAGGAGAAACAGAGCATAGCCTTCAAATCCCACCGAGTCCTCATCCACCAGACCTAGGCTTTTCTCCCCCGTCGGCACGTTTCACTTCTCCGGCTGCTTCAGGAATTACCTCTTTTGGGCCAAAGACAAAAAAAAGAGTGTGGACTTGTTTCCAGGATTATTAAATTACATCCAGCGTATTCTTTCCGAGCGCGTCCCGTCTTAGTGGGGTTTAGAGCTCCGTTCGGGCCAGGCAAGCTCCAGTTACCTCTAATGAGGATAATGGTCAGAAGGCTTAACGGTAATTCTCCATTGATTCTCTCGTGCCTTGCAGCGCCTGTGCTGGCCGGCCCGGGAGCACTCACCTTGGTCTGCTCGGGGCCAGGGCCTCCGCCTGCCCCGCTTTGGAGAGGCCCAGCGCTCTCAGGACGGGATTAAACACCAGCTTACACCCCTGTGGGGGAGAATGAACGTTAGAGCAAGAAATAAAGACCCCCAAGAAAAAAAACAGGCAGCTAATTCCATCCTGTCAGCAGTGGATATTAAGACTACTCGCCGGCGAGGCCTGCCATGCGTAAGCCTCAAAGGCACTACTGTTGAGCTTTAATTTAATTTTCAGAGGAGAGTGGAGCCCCCAGCGCCCTGGGAATGAGGTGCCGGGGGCTTTCTTTCCAGGGGGCAGATCTGGAGTTTTCCCGAGGCCTTGCCGCGTGAGGGTCCCTACCGTTGATGGAACGCCTGCTCTGGGCCTGCCTTTCCACAGTCTGCGACCATCACAGAGCTCGGACCGAATTATCTCCATTTCGTGGATGAGGACACGGAGGTTCAGAGAGGCTGTGTGATTTTGGCGAGGTGGCCCAGCGCGGAGGTGGCGGAACAGGGGCGCAAGCCCTGGACTTTCTGACGCCCCAGGCCTTTCCCACTCTGCGGCTGCTATTCGCTCCGTTCTCAGCTGCCACCCAAGCCTCGGGGCCTGGGAACGGAGAGGTCACGTCTGTGGCTCGGCCTCCTTTGGCAGCTCTCTCTGGCCCAGCGGGCGCTGTTTCTCAGAAGTTAGATGAAGGACCAACCTCCCTCTGTTCTCCAACCATCCCCTCTTACCCTCCACTCTCCGGAGGGCTGTTGCCCCCAGCCAATCCCTTTTTATTTCTTGCACTCGACAAGCATGGCCTCTTACCTGGCCCTGGACTTCATGGTTTTTGCAGGGTTAGCTATATTTCATGCCCATTTTACAGGCAGGGAGTGGCGAGGCCAGGCGTCCAAGCCTCCGTGAGCTGCCTTCCTTGTGCTGATGTCCACAGGTCCCTCTGGGGGAAAGCTGCTATTGCTCGTTGGGAGGAAAGTCAGGAAAGGGCGCGGGGAGAAGGAGGGGTAGACAAAGGCCTGTTAACAGCTTCGCAGGCTGGGCAGAGGGCATGTCAAATTTTCTAGGTTGGGCGGCATTGCTGGTAGTTAATGACTTGTGGCTGGCTGTCCCAAGAGGCCGGCTGAAGTGTCCACGAGCCCCGCCCCTGGGATGGGGAGGTCAAAGAGTCAGGGGACCCTCAGGGGAGGCAAGTGGCCTGGGAGAAATGGGATGTCAGACAGGAATCGAGAGGATTTCAGTAAGAATTTCAGACAGGGCTGGATTCAAGACCTAGCTCAGCCATCAAGTTGCTGGGTGACCCTGTGCATTTTTCTTATTGTTTGGGGGTCCCAGTTTCCTCTTTTTCTATACACACACCACCACCACTCTCGAGGTGACGAAGGCTGTGGACCGGCACCCTCTGTCAGATCAGCAGTAGCATCAGATTAAAGTGCACTATAAATGGAATGAGCTTGAATCACCCCCAGACCATCCGCCCCTATATCTCCGCACCACGATTCATTGAAAAATTGAAATTTGTCCCTGGTGCCAAAAAAGGTTGAGGGCTGCTGACACGGGGTGTTGAGAGCTAAGGGCCTAGCTTTCACATTTTACTCTCTTGACAAGGATGTGGCCTTTTGAAAGCACCACATGCAGGCCCTTACTTTTGCAGTTTCCAAAGACCTTTTCTATTCATAACAGGAAACACGGGTCCCCCAGGCTTCAGATGAGGAAGCTGAAGTACATGCCTCAGGCCGGAGGGAGCTTTCTAGAACAGTAGTCTCCTGGGGACAGTCTCCTGTTTCAAGGACCTGCCACTACCCTCAGGGTCCAGAGAAAGTGTGTGTACACGAGTGTGTGACTGTGTGTGTGCACAGGTGTGGATGTGCCAACGTGTATGCACAGGTCTTCACATGTATGTGTATATCCACACATGGTAGTGCTGTGTGCATACATGCCCAACTTTGTGCACGCGTGTGTGTGTGCCTGTGTGTAAAATATGGACCCCATCACCTCTCTCCCTTGCCCCATGCTCACACCAACCAAACCCATCTCACTGAGCTACAGGTAAGTTCCTTACCACTCCACACTGTTGGCCGCCTTCCTAATGGCATCACAGCGAAGAGCACCGATGCCAGAGCCAGACTGCCAGGGTTCAAGTCCTGTCATGTGTCCTTCTGAGGCCTCTATTTACTCATCTCTAAAATGGGTTTCCTAGCACCTGGTTGATGACGTTTACATGTATTATCTACAAAGTGTTTAAAACAGAGCTTGAGACATTGCAAGCACTGTATGAGTGTTTGTTAAGTAAATCATTGGATTGATGCCTCTTCTGTGTGTCCTTGGACGGTGGAGCAAATCTCCCTGTCCTGGGAGCATCCATTCCCGTAGACTGTGAGGTCCACTGTCTTTGAAGCCCCAGCCCCCCGGCTCTGTGGGCCCAGGACCTCTGAGCATTCAGGAGGCTCCCTCCTGGGCCTAGCCAGGCTCGGCTCCAAGTGCTGTCTCTTCAAGGCAGCCTGCTGTGTGTAAATCTCTCTGGAGGGCAATAAAATTAATAGCCATGCTAGTTAAGCCTGTGAACAGAGAAACTTTAGGCCGGAGCTATCCAATTAATTCCTCCTCCACGTAAAATTGTTTCTGATTTTTATTGTAAACTTCTCAGGGCCTCCCGTCTGAAAGCTTGACCACAGTAATTCCAAAGCTACACGCTGGAAGGATACAGAGTTTGGAGATGCTGCCCTTAATGCTGGCCCACTTGGCGCAGCTGCTCGTGTGGCTCCCAGGTCTTGTGCCCCTCCCCAAGCAGGTGCTCCCCACAGGCACCTGATGGCTGGCAGCACTGGCGGCATCTGCCCTGGGGAGGGTCAGGAAGGGAAGGATGAGACCTGGCCCCACCCAGTTGCCAGGTCTCCAGAGCAGGTTTGGCTTTGCCTGGTAAACACTGGGTGGCCTTACAGGTGAGGCCTGAGGACTTGGGTTTCTCTCTGGAAGCCCAAGGGCAGAGATGGACTGGAGCCGGCAGGCACTGGATCCTGGGAACCAATTTCAAGAATTTTATGAGCAAGTTGTTAAATAGAGTCACCATTAAAAATTAAACCATGTAAGTGCGCTTTGCTCAGTCGCTAAGTTGTGTCCTATTCCTTGCTACCCCATGGACTGTAGCCCGTCAGGCCTCTCTGTCCATGGAATTCCCCAGGCAAGAATACAAGAGTACTGGAGTGGGTTGCCATGCCCTCCTCCAAGGGATCTTCCCAACCCAGGGACTGAACCAACAACTCCTGCATCTCCTGCACTGGCTGGCAGATTCTGAACCACTGAGCCAGCTGGGAAGCCCTGAGTTACAATGAAATGATTTGCATTAAAAAAACAAAGGTAGCGGTTAAACTACTCTGCATGATTCTATGATGATGGACGCATGCCATACAACTGTCCAAGCCCACATAATGTACAACGTCAGGAGCAAACCCCAGTGTAAACAGTGGGCTTTGGGGGAAGATGACCTGTCAGTGTAGGTTCATTGACTGTAACAAATGCATCACTCGGGGTGGGAGGGGAGGCTGATAGTGGGGGAGGCATGGTTGGGGTAGGGGAGGACAGGTGTCAGGGGAGGTATATGGGAACTCTTTGTACTTTCTGCTCAATTTTTCTGTGAACATAAAACTGCTCTAGAAACAAATTTTATGAATTAAGAAAAGCAATAATAAGCAGCCAGAATTTATTACTTCCTGGTTATTTTTACTAGATTTTTGCTATTATCTAATGGAAGTATTGGAGAAGGCAATGGCACCCCACTCCAGTACTCTTGCCTGGAAAATCCCATGGATGGAGGAGCCTGGTGGGCTGCAGTCCATGGGGTCGCGAAGAGTCGGACATGACTGAGCGACTTCACTTTCACTTTTCACTTTCATGCATTGGAGAAGGAAATGGCAACCCACTCCAGTGTTCTTGACTGGAGAATCCCAGGGACGGGGGAGCCTGGAGGGCGCCATCTATGGGATCGCACAGAGTCGGACATGACTGAAGCAACTTAGCAGCAGCAGCAGCAGCAATGGAAGTATGGGCTTCCCTGGCGGCTCAGTGTTAAAGAATCTGCCTGACAATGCGGGAGACACGAGTTGAATCCCTGGGTCAGGAAGACACCCCTGGAGAAGGAAATGGCAACCCACTCCAGTATTCTTGAATGGGAAATCCCATGGACAGAGGAGTGGTGGGCTACAGTCCATGGGGTCGCAAAAGAGTTGGACCTGACTTAGCGACTAAACAACACAATGGGAGTATAGGTAACAACAGGCCACCTCCAGCTCTTCCTAACTCTACATTCATGCAACAAATGGCATCGATTTGAGAGCTTGAAACCAGCCATAGTGGGAATATGTATGCTGTGGAAACGGACAACTGCCACACCCCAGAGCTTAGCTTATGTTGTGGTGGTGATTGCTGAGACTTGAGAAAGCACACAGAGTAAACTTAAAATGTGTCATGTCTATAGCTGTCATGTTATAAAAGAGCTCCCCAGATCGAGGACCTCTTCTCCGAGTCTTTGAAAACTATTATCTGAGTCAGAAGAGAAGTTCCTCGTGTCAGTAGTAAACTAGAGAAGTCGTGATCATTTCACTTTTGTTAACACAAATGGAAATATCAACCAACATTCCTGTGAGAAGTGCCCTCATTCTCTGATCGCATCTGTAGGTTGAGTGTAGATATGGGAGTTCAAGAACGATC
Organism: Cephalophus harveyi; assembly: GCA_006410635.1. Classification (NCBI taxonomy): domain Eukaryota; kingdom Metazoa; phylum Chordata; class Mammalia; order Artiodactyla; family Bovidae; genus Cephalophus; species Cephalophus harveyi. The sequence goes on along the minus strand of SJYT01052857.1, from coordinate 198,693 downwards.
AATGAAGGCATTCTCTGAGAATCAACTGGCCGTGTGGAATTTACAGTTAGCAGTATTGTATATTTTATTAACTGTTTGTATTTTATTAACTGTTTGCTACAATGGACGTGAGTCTGAGTGAACTCCGGGAGTTGGTGATGGACAGGGAGGCCTGGCGTGCTGCGATTCATGGGGTTGCAAAGAGTCAGACAAGACTGAGTGACTGAACTGAACTGAACTCAACACATCTTTCATGTGAGTAAAATTATAATAAATGTTTGCTTGCAAAGGCTGTTTGGCTTCCCTCTTTGTCCATTAAGAGGAAAGGTGAAGGGAGTATAGCATGTGCTTCAAAACCAAAAAGATAAGTAGAAACTGCTATTTATTGAGGGCTTTCTAGATGCCAGCTCTGTGCCAAACATTCCCCCCACCATTCAACCTTCACAATCATCTCTGGGAGGTATTTTGGTTTGGATCCCCTTGGAAGTGGACCCTGGAAAAAGAATGCAGGTCGTTTATCAGGGAAGGGATCTTAGGAAACGCCAGTAGGGAAGCAGGGAAGGGAGGCCGGGAGAGGAAGGCAGCCAGCCTATCAGATGTTAGCAAGGCAGTTACCATGGGGACAATTGGAGATGGGTCCTGCTGGGAGCTCTGGGAGCCAGGGCAGGCTTGCACTCAGGACACTTCCATTGAGGGACCAGGGACCTGGGGTATGGATACATCACCTTCTGGATGTCAATTAATTTTGGGGGGGCTCCCATATTACTACATGGTACCCCCATTTTTCTCTGTGAGAACAAAGATAACTTCATCTCTCTCTGAAAAAGAGACAAGAAAAACAGCCTAAATTATCTTCAGAGGAAAGATGAGAAGTCCAAGGAGCAGGGGGCAGGGTGCCTACGTTCTTTCTATGACCCTATCTCTGTCTCCAGACTCTTTCCCCTCTTCTCCCTGTGCTCTTAGAGGCTCGGCCTCTGCGGTGCTGAGGCGCTTGTCCCCGATCCAGTCTGACGGCCTCTTGATTCAAGTCCAGGAAGAAAGAGAGGAAGCCTCTTCCCAGGCACTCCGGCAAAGTTAGGGATGATCTCTGCTAAGGGATGACTGACCAGGCTCAGGTCACCTGCCCACCTCCCTCAACCAACTGCCAGGGCCAGTGGAGGGTGATGCTCTGACTGGCCAAACTTACAGAGTTCTGTCTCGAGGATCCCATATGCAATAGGAAGAGGGAAAGGTCCCCACCCACCCACCTTGAGACCAACCTTGACAATAGATAGGTGACTTGCAACCATCAATTTTATGAATTCCACAGCGTTGATCCATAAAGGATTCTGAAGACATTAAAAAGGCTGGTGGACGGATCACGTGTGAAGACACACAAAATGCGTCTGATATGTAATTAGTGAAAATGACAGCACGCAGCCCAGCACCTGCACCAAATCATCTTGCTTGTTTGTTCCTCTTCACGTAGAGGGCCTTCTTATTTAGTCACTCAGCTGATTCCTACTCTTAGCGACCCCATGGACTGTAGCCCACCCGGCTCCTCTGTCCATGAGATCTCCCAGGCAAGAATATTGGAGCCGGTTGCCATTTCCTTCTCCAGGAAATCTTCCTGACCCAGGGATCAATCATGCCTCTTCTGCATTTCTGCTGCTGCTGCTGCTAAGTCACTTCAGTCGTGTCCGACTCTGTGCGACCCCATAGACGGCAGCCGACCAGGCTCCCCCATCCCTGGGATTCTCCAGGCAAGAACACTGGAGTGGGTTGCCATTTCCTTCTCCAATGCATGACAGTGAAAAGGGAAAGTGAAGTCGCTCAGTCGTGTCCGACTCTTAGCAACCCCATGGACTGCAGCCTACCAGGCTCCTCCATCCATGGGATTCTCCAGGCAAGAGTACTGGAGTGGGGTGCCATTGCCTTCTCCCTTCTGCATTTCAGGCAGCTTTATTTATTTATTTGTTTATTTTGACCACTGAGCCATCTGGTAAGCCCTGACCTTCATGTCTGTCTCCCTTTATTTGACTGTAAGGTTCGTGAGGATGGGGGCAGGGATCCTGTCTGTGTGGTTTTGTTGCCGTAAGCCTAGTACCTGGAACAATGCCTGGCATGTAGTGGATGCTCAGTAAATATTGGATGGACTATTAACTAATAAAGACTATGGACACATTCAGAAGGGAAGAGGTGGTCTGTAAAGGCAGTGGGTAATGTAAATCCTCTGACAAAAACAAAATGAGGACTGAAATAAAGCCAAACCATAGCTTGCTACCTCTGTCCCCAGGAAGGTTTAGAAAATGCTCCAAGTGGACTGGAAGTACCAATAATGGTGCTTATAAACCAATTATTATGGGCCAGCTGTCTCTATATCAATCCACTGAATCCTCCCACAGCTCTGCAAGGCATGAACTGTAACTATCATCCCATCTTATGGGCAAGAGGCACACAGTTTAAATGCCACACCCAGAGTCCCCCCAGGTGGACTTGTGTGTTAGTCGCTTAGTCATGTCCGACTCTTTGCGACTCCATGGGGTGTTGTCCACCAGGCTCCTCATCCATGTGATTTTCCAGGCAAGAACACTGGAGTGGGTTGCCATTTCCTTCTCCAGGGTATCTTCCCGACCCAGGGATCAAACCTGGGTCTTCTGCATTGCAGGCAGATTACTTACCTGCTCAGTCATGTCTGATTCTTTGTGACCCCATGGATTGTATCCCACCAGGCTCCTCTGTCCATGGAATTCTCCAGGCCAGAATACCGGAGTGGGTTGCCATTCCCTTCTCCAGGGGATCTTCCCAATCCAAGGATCAAACCTGGGTCTCCTGCATTGCAGGAGGACTCTTTACCATCTGAGCCACTAAAGTTTCTTAAAAACCTGAAACTAGAAATACCATACGATCCAGCAATCCCACTCCTGGGCATATATCCAGAGAAAAGTCTAATTCGAAAAGATACACACACTCCTATGTTCATAGCAGCACTATTTATAATAACCAAGACATGGAAACAAACTAAATGTCTATTGACAGATGAATGGATAAAGAAGATCCATAGTCCATATATACAATGGACTATTACTCAACCACTGAAAAGAATGAAGTAATGCCATTTGCAGCAACGTGGACGGACCTGGACGTTATCATAGCAAGTGAAGTCAAGTCAGGCAGAGAGAAACAAATACCATATGATATTGCTTATATGTGGAATCTGAAAAAGTAATACAAGTGAGCTAATTTACAAAACGGAAACACATTCAGAGACTTTGAGAACAAACCTATGGTTACCACTGGGGAAGTGCTGGGGGTCAGAATAGGTTGGGAGTGTAGGGACTGACACGTACACACTGCTGCTGCTGCCGCTGCTACATCACTCAGTCGTGTCTGACTCTGTGCAAGCCCATAGATGGCAGCCCCAGGCTCCCCCGTCCCTGGGATTCTCCAGGCAAGAGTACTGGAGCGGGGTGCCATTTCAGAATAGGTTGGGAGTGTAGGGACTGACACGTACACACTGCTGCTGCTGCCGCTGCTACATCACTCAGTCGTGTCTGACTCTGTGCAAGCCCATAGATGGCAGCCCCAGGCTCCCCCGTCCCTGGGATTCTCCAGGCAAGAGTACTGGAGCGGGGTGCCATTTCCTTCTCCAATGCATGAAAGTGAAAAGTGAAAGTGAAGTCGCTCAGTCGTGTCCGACTCTTAGCGACCCCATGGACTGCAGCCCAACAGGCTCCTCCGTCCATGGGATTTTCCAGGCAAGAGTACTGGAGCGGGGTGCCATTGCCTTCTCCGTACACACTACTATATTTAAAATTGATAACAATAAAGATCTACCATATAGCACTGGGGACTCTGCTCAATATTCTGATATAAATGGGAAAAGAATTGGAAAAAAGAACAGATACTTGTATATGAATACTTGAATCGATTTACTGCACACCTGAAGCTAACATAGCATTGTTAATCAATTATGTTTCAATATAAAATAAAATATAAAGAAAAAAGAAAAGAAATTGAGATGCAATCTAAGTATCTTCATCATAAAAAGTCCCAGACCCAGATGGTTTCATAGGTGAGTGCTACCAAACTTTCAAGATACAGAAAACTCCTATCTTATACAAATTTTTTCAAAAGGAAATGAAGAATAAAAAAGCTATTTAATTAGGGCTGTCAGATTACCAGTGTTATCTTGATCCCTATATTAGACGAGGGCAGTCCAAGAAAATAAAGTTACAGACTCATAAAAAATAAAAATGATTAAAAAAAACTAGAATCAACAAGTTCTTGGGAATAAGAAAGTTCATCAAGTTTCTAAATACAAAACCACTTTTAAAATATCAATATGTTTTTCTACATGAAAAACATAATTTAAAAAAGAAATATACAATCCTCAAAAGCAACAAAGCCACAAAGTGTCTGGGAAGTAACCTAGAAAGAAAGAGCATGATCTCTATGAGAAAAAAAATGGTTTTACTGTTTTAAAAGACTTAAAAGAAGATACCCCCCAAGTGCCTATTTCATGCTTTTGATGTCACTTAATATTTAACAGATATCAAATTTCTCTAAATCAATCTTGATCTAAATCTCAGTTTGGTTTGTTGAGAGACAAAATGAACTTATTTTGAAGAATAAGATCTGTGAATAGCAAAATCAGCTGAGAAAAGGAGGAGTAAAGAGGGGTATCTCCATCCACCAGATATTGACATATTATTGATAAAATTTGATCCCTAACTAGTGGTGTATGTGAGTTGAGGAGTAGGTGGATTAAAGACCTAAATGTGAAGGACAGCCATAAGCATAATAAAGGTAGCTATAGGAGATTATCTTTGTGACTTGGAGCCAAGGAAGAATTTTCTATATAAGACCTCTAGAATACAAAGCATAGTTTGAATGAAGTATGAGAAAAGAACTGATGGATTTTGAGTATATCAACATTATGGGTTTCCATTCAATACAGGACAACCTAGACAAAGCTAATAGATAAATAACACACAAAGGAAGAAAATAAAATTAATTAGGGGCTGATATCCTAGAATACAGCTTCCCAGGTGGCACTAGTGATAAAGAACCCACCTGCCAATGCAGGAGACATAAGAGATTCAGGTTCAATCTCTGGGTCAGGAAGATCCTCTGGAGGAGGGCATGGCAACCCACTCCAGTATTCTTGCCTGGAGAATCCTATGGACAGAGGAGCCTGGTGGGCTAGAGTCCATAAGGTTACAAAGAGTCAGACGTGACTGATGTGACTTAGCATGCACACACACATCCGAGAATACATATAAACTGCTATAAACCCACAAAAAACAAAAAGTAGGAATTCCAACAGAAAAAAGATCAAAGAACAAGAGCAAGTAATTCACAACCAAAGACGCTCCCGATTCTATAAAGCATATGAAGAAACACCCTTATTAGTAACACGGAGAATTACAAATCACATCAACAACGTGGTATCACTTTATGTCTGTCAGTTCAGTTCAGTCGCTCAGTCATGTCTGACTCTTTGACCCCATGAATCGCAGCACGCCAGGCCTCCCTGTTCATCGCCAACTCCCGGAGTTCACTCAGACTCACATCCATCGAGTCAGTGATGCCATCTAGCCATCTCATCCTCGGTTGTCCCTTCTCCTCCTGCCCCCAATCCCTCCCAGCATCAGAGTCTTTTCCAATGAGTCAACTCTTCGCATGAAGTGGCCAAAGTATTGGAGTTTCAGCTTTAGCATCAGTCCTTCCAAAGAAATCCCAGAGCTGATCTTCAGAATGAACTGGTTGGATCTCCTTGCAGTCCAAGGGACTCTCAAGAGTCTTCTCCAACACCACAGTTCAAAAGCATCAATTCTTTGGCGTTCAGCCTTCTTCACAGTCCAACTCTCACATCCATACATGACCACTGGAAAAACCATAGCCTTGACTAGACGGACCTTAGTCATCAAAGTAATGTCTCTGCTTTTGAATATGCTATCTAGGTTGGTCATAACTTTTCTTTTTCTATCAGTTTAGCACAAATTAGAAAGCAGAATGCGAGGACATAATGGAATAGCATCCTGGGGCTTCTCTGATGAAACTCAATAAAGTTAATTATATATATGTCCCCTCTGACCCATCAGTTTTACTCCCAAGTGTTTGGTCCAGAGAGGTTCCCATATAAGTCCAGATGGAAATATTTATGAAGATGTTGATCTCACCATTGGTTAGGTCTAGGAGCTTTGATGGCAGCTTATATGCCCATCAGTGGATGAATAAATAATTAAAACATGCTCAAGGTATATACTTCAGAAAACCATGAGCAGTTAGGGATAGACACATAGCAATGTGGACAAAACATAAAGATATAGAATTAAATTTAAAAAATCAAAATCATATCTTTAGCTTAATCATATTTGCATGCAGAAAAATTATGTATTAATAAAGCAAGGGCTTTCCTGAAAGCTCAGTTGGTAAAGAATCTGCCTGCAATGCAGGAGACCTGGATTTGATCCCTGGGTTGGGAAGATCCCCTGGAGAAGGGAAAGACTACCCTCTTCAGTATTCTGGCCTGGAGAATTCTATGGTCTGTATAGTCCATGGGGTCACAAAGAGTTGGACAGGACTGAGCGACTTTCACTTTTCAAAGCAATGGAACATGTTTCACAATGGTGGCAGTAAGGGGAGCAGGAACAGGCAAAAAGGGAGGATACCAGCCTATCAACCATCAATCGGGGACTTCTCTGGTGGTCCAGTGGTTAAGACTTTGCTTTCCAATGCAGGGAGTACGGGTTCAATCCCTGGTCAGGGAGCGAAGATCCCATGTGCCTCATAGCCAAAAAATAGAAACATTAAAAGAAAAACAGAAGCAATATTGTAACAAATTCAATAAATACTTTAAAAATGGTCCATATTAAAAAAAAAATCATCACTCAATCAAGATGGGACCCTAGCATGGGCCAGCAGAGACTTTAGCCATGAACCAGGAGTGTGATTAACTCTGTACCTGAGGTCCCCCAACAATCAAGAGTTGGGCTTGCAAATCTCAGGCATATGAACGGACACATCTATTCACCAGCACACACATACAACATGTACACGCTCGCACACAAATGTGAGATGATCAGCCCCTCCAGGATGGCTGGTAGTGCCCAGCAGCAGTGTTGCAAGGCTCAAAGACAATATATGTAAAGGACTCAGTCCAGAACTCAGCACATAGAAGGTGCTTCTTCAGTGGAGATAAGAGGCAGAGTATCACTGATGGGAAGGCTGAGCACGTGACTTCTGGACCTGAATAGTTAGCTCCATGCTTTCCTTATTGCATAACCTTGCAGTTACTTAACCCTTCTGTTATTCCCTGGTGGCTCAGATGGTAAAGCGTCTACCCGCAATGCGGGAGACCAAGGTTCGATCCCCGGCTTGGGAAGATCCCCTGGAGAAGGAAATGGCAACCCACTCCAGTACTCTTGCCTAGAAATTTCCATGGATGGAGGAGCCTGGTGGGCTACAGTCCATGGGGTCGCATAGAGTCGGACACGGCTGAGTGACTTCACTTTTCTGAGCCTTAGTTTCCTCACCTGTCCCCGAGAATAAAAAAAGTCCCACCTTGTAGAGCTGATGTTATAACTGAGTCGCTATCCACAAAGTACTGGAAAAAGTGCCTGCTACAAACTAAGTTTCCATTAGGGATTTGCTTTTATTTTTATTATTCAAACTATTATTAAAAGAAGGAACTGGTCCTCCTTGAGTTGCCTCCAAAACTGAGAAGAGATGCTCCCACGAGTCTGGGAAATGCCGGTCATATGGTCTACAGATGGGACCGTGTGAGAAAGCAGGAGAGTGAATTACCACGACGAGGGAATTTTCTCTCATCTGTCACTCCAGAAATCCGAGGGAGATGGTCAATGCTTTCTGAAAGTGGCTCTGGATGCATGGACAGAGGCAGGCAGATGGGGAGAAAAGGGGTGGGGTGGGGCTGCAGCCCTGACTCGGCAGGTGTGGGCACCTGACTCAGGGCCAGGCCGCCCCCTCCTCTTCCAGGGAATGGGGCAGAAACGGCTGGGGTCTCCGCCGTAGGCCCTGGAGAAGGGCCCCGTCCCCCATCGCCGGGGGCATCCAGAGTGTCTCACCGTCATATGGGAATGATTTGGGGCTTTGGGTTGCAGGGATCTGGGGGTAGGAGCAGGCTAAGATTTCCATAAACACAAGCACCGAGCCATTTATGGGTTTTACTAGAAATTTTATTGGCGTTTGGTCGTGTTGGCATTGTATGTGCCTTCAAATGTAAATTAGATTACTGGCAGCAGATTCAATTTAGCGGTAAAAATGTAAAGGGAGTCGAATTGGGCTGAGGATGAAACAATGCAAGGACTGTTCTTGGGTCGGCAAACGGTGAAATCACCAAGCCAGCAGGCGGAGGAGAATGGAGTAGAAAGGGGCGTGACGTGAAACGGAGGCGAGGCAAGAATCACAACGCCCCCACCGGCCCCACCTGTGCGAAGTCGGATGAATTTGGTCCACGTGGTCCTCGGTGTCTCCACTTCCCTCAGAAGTGACCAGGCTCAGTGCAAAAGCCCTCATTTTGTCCCCCCCCCCCCCACACACACACAGGGGAAACACACTGCACAGATTTTTGAGAAATACCGCAATTGCCAAATTGAAGACAGGTCCGCAGGTCTAGAAGCTCAGACGGTATAGCTAGGGAGTTAACGTCCCCCAGAACTGAGGTTTATTGAGCACTTACTCCATGCCAGGCAGGTGCCTAGTCATTTTCCAAACAGTCTTGGAGAGGTGCAACTATCAGGTCCTTTTCCCAGATGAGGAAACGGAGATGGAGAGGAAGTGATTTAGCAAGCTCGTAAGTGGCAGAATCAGAACTCCAGCCCCAAGCCTGTGCACCTGACCAGGACGTTCGACTCTCGCGAGAAATACAGTGTATGCGGTGCCCGCGTCTTTTTCTTTTTCGCGTCTGTATTGGCTAACAGAGGGTTGTATTTACGAACAGAAGCTTCTCTGCTGGGCCCCCTCCCTTCCTTGCTCCCTCACGCCAGGTGCCCCTCTCCTCTCCATCAGCTGGGACACCCTATGTTTTAGTTCCTCTGGATTAATTCCAAGAGGTTGATTAGTGAATTGAATAAATGCACCCAAGCTCGCGGAGTGAGGCGGGAGGACGCACCAGGGCTCCGCCTCGAGGGCATTTCCCAGGGTTTTGGGTCATCAAGCTTGATGTCCTGACACATGGTCCTTCTCCAGGGAGGGCGTGACCATCGCGGGCCACCCAAGCCAGAGCAGGAAGTCACCTCTGCCCTTCGCTGTCTCCCCGGCCACAGCCTCAGTTCTGTCCATTCACTGCCTTCATCCCTGTGTCCACCCCCAATGCTTCCCCTACCCAGGAACTCATCCCTAATGGCTCAGCTGAACATCTGGGACTGGCTCCTGATGGAGAAAAGCAAGGGAGAACTTAGGGAGTCGGGCTGTGCAAGGGGAGGGAGCCCTGGAAGGGAAGGGACCCTGGGCAAAGTCTGGGCTCTCATCCGGATGCCAAAATGTCACTTCCTGCCTCCTACAGGAAGTCCCTGCAGGAGGAACACACAGCATGTCCCAGGAATGAGGCTGGAAGGGCCCGCTGAGGCCAAGTCATTGTCCACTGCTCCGATGCTGGGTGTAGGGGCTTGGGCTTCTTTCTGGGGGTCTGTTCAAGACCTGATGAGTCCAGAAGAGGTGAATTTTATATCAGCTTCACTTGCAATTCAATTCATTGAGTATTAACTGAGCACCCACTATGTGCCAGGCCCATTGCCAGCTCTGGGAGGAGAGCATTGAGCGAGGCAAGTAGATCTTATCACCCTTCTTGAGCCTGAAATCTAGATGTGTAGCCAGAGGAGTCCTCTCTGGGGTGAAAGAGTGCCCCAACACATGAGAAGAAGGCTTGTCTTTGCATAACACTTGTGTAATAATAATATACCATTTTATTATTCTGTCAGGCACTGTGCCGTGTTGTGCTTAGTTGCTCAGTCGTGTCCGACTCTTCGCGACCCCATGGACTGTAGCCCACCAGGCTCCTCTGTCCATGGGGATTCTCCAGGAAAGAACACGGAATGGGTTTTTATGCCCTCCTCCAGGGGATCTTCTCAACCTAGGGATCGAACCCAGGTCTCCCACATTGCAGGCAGATTCTTTACTGTCTGAGCCACCAGGCACGGTATTAGCCACGCAGCTTCATAAGGACCCTGCAAAGTGGGTGTTATCCCCACTTCACTGAAGAAGACACTGAGGCTCGGAGAGGTCCAGTGATGGACCCAAGTGCACCCAGGGCTGCAGAGGCACAGCCAGGAAGCTTAGGGATGTTGAAGGAGTCGCCTGCCCTTGAAACCATGGGCTTCCTGAAGGGAGGATTGGGTCTGACTGTTCTCCACCATCCTCCCAGGGCTGAACTGATAGTTGCTCTGATAATTAGGGCTGTAGCTCACCCTAAGCCAATGGAGAACCAGTACATGGGGGCTTATAAATCATGGACCTTTACAAAGATGTGGCTTGGAGACACAGTGCCTGGAGCCCAAGTTCCCTCTAATGGTAGATTTCAGGTATGGTGGCTAGGCCTGGGGGAACCATGTCTGCAGGCAGAAGTCCTTGTCAGAAATTTCCAGATACCTTCCTTTCATGACCTCCTCTCCCTCCATAAAAGGATGACTGCTTTGTTCATGAAATGGTCGTGTCCAGAGGAGGGCTGCCGTCAGTCTGCTTTTCTGCAGCAAACCTGGGAATCCGGGCTTGGGCCCTGGCTCTGCAACAAGTGCTCACGAGACACTAAGAGAGTCATTTTCAGGCCCACCAGTGGCCTGAAGCAACCTGCTTGTCCCATAGAGGCCTATGGGTACAGGCCTATCTGAGTAACATGTTTGAGATGACACCAACAGGGAAGTGAAAGTGTCCACCTGAGGACAGGACCTGATGCAGAATTTGCAGGGCCTGGGGAGAATGAAATGCAGGGCTCCTGGCTCAAAAATTTAGGGGTTGGCCAAAAAGTTCGTTTGGAGTTTTCATACGGTGTTCCAGATGGCAGCTGCAGGGCACACAGTGGGGCTTTCCACGTGGGGCTCTGTGTGTGGCTGTAAACCTAGCCCTGACCCAGGAGACTGTCCTCAGTGAAGCCCCGACACCCCTCTCTGGGGCGGGCAGTACCCTGATTTCCAGTGGGTCAGCATTCTTCTTTGTCTCTTCTTAGAGGGTGAGTCATTCTGAAAAACCAACTTTCAAAAGACAAGTGGTTTCAGGCCACGGTTGTTCAGAGAACAAAGCTTTATTGGTTAAGGGAAAAATAATGTAAAGATTCAACCTCCAGAGGCAGCCTCCCCAAGACTCCCTGTGGATCAGGCAAAACCCTGGCCCAAGTCCATCTGCACGTGCTGCCCCGCTCACCAGAGCTCAGGTCCCACCGGGCACTTCCTAGCCCTGTGAGCTTGGCCGAAATTCTTCCTCCTCCAAGGCTGCACTCTCATGGGAGAAACTGGTGGTGAGGGTGGAGGGAGATGCGGGTGGACCCAATTGGGGTTTCCTGCCCCAAATCCTTCTTTCTTCTCAGTCTGTCCTACACTAATGTCCTTATCAATACACCAATTCATCTAAAATTCTCCTTAAATTCATTAAAGATTTTTATCATATCTTTTCCCCCACTGGTGCCCCAAGTGGGAGTTCATGACATTTCAAGATTAAAAATGCATCCAAGAAATCCTGAATGTGACTGTGGAAAATCTGGAGAAGCCATCAGCCTGGGATTAGCCAAGTGAATTCAGGTTTTCACACAAGGCGAGACTGTGAAGCTGCCCTTGAATAACACAGCACGACGAGACGCATAGAAAGATGCTGAGGATGTATGGATGGGCGCATAAACCAGGCTTCAGGTGGTATGTACGATATCATTCTGCTGGACAGAAGAAAACATTCATGTAACATTTAAAATTTCCACTATATATAGCCATAAAAGAAGAAGATGAAGCTGAAACGTGATGATTTCTAGGCAGTGGGACTTTGTGCTCTTCATTTAAATGATACATGGTTAAAGTAAACATGTATTACTTTTGTAACGACCAAAATTTATCAGTGTTTGCTGATTTTATTTAAGTTGTCCATCTCAGCTCTGATATTCTGCACGTCTATCTCGTGACCAGCTTTAGGAGCAGACTGAGGGGTTGCAGAGGGGGCTCTCTGTTGAGAGGGGGTGGTCTGTTAAATAGCTTGATCTCGTTTATGGGGTTCCTGCACACGGCTTGTCTGGGCGGCCCTCTTGGCACTTACGGGGCACCTGCCGTCACAGGCGTTCAGGCCAGCCTGTGAGCTTCATGGTTGGACATGCCCCAGCCACTGGTCCCCAGGCCCCCAGCTTCAGGCGGCTCTGGGTCGGGGAGACAGCCTGGCCTCCCTACCGAGCCCTCCACCTGAAAGAGATTAGCTGGGACCACCAGAAGCCTGCAGCCCTAATCGCGGGGATTTTGTTTCTTGTTTCCTTGGACGAGCTCCTCCAGGTGTTTTGAGTGATTAGCCCGGGGCCAGGCTGCCGGTCACTGTGCCACCATTGTGTCCCTGGCCCTGTTTCCTTGCCACGTGGCCTTGGGGAATGATCCCCAATAAAAAGCGGCCAGAGCAGTCCGACGGGCACCTGGGCCATTTATGGGCGGGATGTGTGAGGACAAGGAACCCACCCAGAGGGCTTGGCAGCTCCACCTTGCGCCCCTGACAGTGGGGGTCACTGCTCCTGGCGCCTCGCTGGTCTCCTTTATGGGGGTGGGGTGGGGTGACACCTCCATGATGCAGGCCTGGCTCCGGGAGGCTTTTTTTCCTTCTGGCGGAGCTGGTTTCTGCCTTCCTGCCGGGATGGCCTCCGTAAATCCCTCCTGATTGCCACCGAGGACGCATGAGATGGTCCGCTGCACAGGGAGCTGGCCTGCGATCCAGCAGATAAAGGATGCCTTCCGCAGCATCTTGGGTTTCTCCGGCTGCCTCTTCCCTCGGTACGGATGACGCCGTTTTCCCCTAAACGTGCCCTCTCCACCCCCACACCCCCACTGAGGAAGGCGTTTTCCGAGCTGTGGAAGAGATGGAGAAAACCTCAAACAGAAAAGGCAGGGGGGAGTGCGGAGGGGTGGGCAAGTCCATCCTCAGTCATCCCCCCACCCAGCCCACCCCCCACCCCCGGGGCTCTGGGCTTATTCTAACCTCACAGTTGCAACTGGGTTTTGAGAAGCAGAAAACACAGAAAGGGAGGAAGGAGGAAAGACAAAAGGCTGGAGAAACTCTTGTATCTGACTCTCTTCCTACCCCCGCCTCCTCTTCTTGCCAGAGCTGCTTGGAAGCCTGGGGAACCCACAAATCCTGGAGTTCTCAAACCGAGGCTCATGGGAGGGTGCTCGGGGATGAGAAACATTTAGACAGAATGAAGATTCTTTCTAGACCATGTTCACGGCTTCCCTCAGATTCTTGAAGGCTCACGACTGCATTAGGGTTCAGAATCGCTGACCTAGTTAAATCCCATCTTATATATGAGGCAGAAGGGGTGACTGTCTCCAAAATCATTAAGCAGGTAAGTAATAGGCCAAACAAGCTGCAGTCAGGTTAGGACATCATTGGGAGTTGGCACCAGACTGGAAGCTGTGCCCTACTTAATCATAATAAAAATCATAATAAAAATAAGAGCATCCGCTCCACACTGAGCACTGCTAAAACATTTTATTTTTAATGCTGGGTGCTAAGTCTCTTCAGTTGTGTCCAACTCTTTGCAACCCTATGGGCTGTAGCCCACCAGGCTCCTCTATGCATGGGTTTCTCCAGGCAAGAATACTGGAGTGGGTTGCCATGCCCTTTCTCCAGGGGAACTTCCTGGCCCAGGGATCGAACCTGCTTCTCTTACATCTCCTGCATTGGCAGGAGTGATCTTTACCACTAGTACCACCTGTGTACTAGTCTCGTCTTTAATTCTAGTGGTTCAAGATTATTCCCAGGTGGGGAAGATCCCCTGGAGTAGAGAAAGGCTACCCAATCTAGTATTATGGGCCTGGAGAATTCGATGGGCTGGATAGTCCATGGGGTTGTAAAGAGTGGGACATGACTGAACAACTTTCACTTTCAAGATTATTATTTTTCAGTAGTTCAATATTATTATCCCAATATTATAGATGAGAAAACTAGGGCACAGAAGAACTAATGTCTTGGAGAATTCGATGGGCTGGATAGTCCATGGGGTTGTAAAGAGTGGGACATGACTGAGCAACTTTCACTTTCAAGATTATTATTTTTCAGTAGTTCAATATTATTATCCCAATATTATAGATGAGAAAACTAGGGCACAGAAGAACTAATGTCTTGGAGAATTCGATGGGCTGGATAGTCCATGGGGTTGTAAAGAGTGGGACATGACTGAGCAACTTTCACTTTCAAGATTATTATTTTTCAGTAGTTCAATATTATTATCCCAATATTATAGATGAGAAAACTAGGGCACAGAAGAACTAATGTCTTGGAGAATTCGATGGGCTGGATAGTCCATGGGGTTGTAAAGAGTGGGACATGACTGAGCAACTTTCACTTTCAAGATTATTATTTTTCAGTAGTTCAATATTATTATCCCAATATTATAGATGAGAAAACTAGGGCACAGAAGAACTAATGTCTTGGAGAATTCGATGGGCTGGATAGTCCATGGGGTTGTAAAGAGTGGGACATGACTGAGCAACTTTCACTTTCAAGATTATTATTTTTCAGTAGTTCAATATTATTATCCCAATATTATAGATGAGAAAACTAGGGCACAGAAGAACTAATGTCTTGGAGAATTCGATGGGCTGGATAGTCCATGGGGTTGTAAAGAGTGGGACATGACTGAGCAACTTTCACTTTCAAGATTATTATTTTTCAGTAGTTCAATATTATTATCCCAATATTATAGATGAGAAAACTAGGGCACAGAAGAACTAATGTCTTGTCCAAAGTCACAGCTAATAAGATACAGAGCTGGGGTTCTCAGCCAGACAGTCACTGTGCTCCCACCCACATGGCAGGTGCCCAAGTGAGGGAGCCAGAGCTGATGGCTGGGAAGGGCTTGCGTGTGCTTTGGAGATTCCAAGGCCTGTTCCGTTGTTTACTTTGGGACCTTTCTTCCCATATCTGAGCCTCAGTTTCCTCATCTGGAAAAAGGGTGCCTGTCAGGTTTGTTGGAAGGACGGAATAAAATGAAGTACAGTGAGTCCCCTGCATGTGAACGAATTCCGTTCCCAGAGTGTGTTCGCAAGTCCAGTTTGTTTGTAAGTCCAACAGAGTGAGCCTAGGCGAGGATACTGGAGTGGGTTGCCTCCTCCTCCTCCAGGGGATCTCCCCAACCCAGAGATCGAACTCATGTCTCCCTGCATTGGCAGGAGGATTCTCCACCACCCCACCCCCTGGGAAGCCGTTTATTAGGCTCTGTGTTCATGTCCTGGGGCTGCTGTAACCAAGTACCACAGTTTAGGCCACCTGGACAACAGAAAGTTGTATCCCGTAGTTCCGGAAGTCTGACGTCAGGTGTCGGCAGGGCCAGGCTCCCTCTGAAGGCTCCAGGGGAGAATCCTTCGTGCCTCTTGCAGCTTCTGCTAGTTGCCAGCAGTCCTCGGTGTCCTTGGTTTGTGTCTGCATCCCTCCAGTCTCTGCCTCTGTCATCTGTGTGTGTCTCTACTTCCCTATTTTTTAAAAATTATTCGTTTGTTGGGCTTCCCTGGTGGCTCAGATGGTAAAGAATCTGCCTCCAATGTGGGAGACCTGGGTTCGATCCCTGGGTTTGGAAGATCCCTTGGAAGAGGGCATGGCAACCCCCTCCAGTATTCTTTGTTTGGCTGCCCTGGGCCTGAGTTGTGTCACGAGGGATACTTGATCTTCCTTGTGGCATGTGGGATGTTTAGTTGCAGTACGGAGGGAATCTAGTTCCCTGACCAGGGATCAAACCCAGGCCCTCTGCATTGGGTGCTCAGAGTCTCAGCCACTGGACCACCAGAGAAGTCTCTCTGCTTCTCTCTTATTAGCTTATGAGCCAGGTGCATGATCTGACTGCAGTTTTTTGCAGTAGCCTAGCCCATTGGCAAGGAGAGGTTGACTTACAGTCCACTCCTGTCCCTTCCTGGCTGAAGCCACTCAAAAGGAAAGGGCATGCCTGGCAGAGGGAACAGCAGAAGCAAAGGCAGGAAAGTGCAAAGACCAGCCTGGGTATTCAGGGACAGGCTCTTCAGGTTGGCGGGTGATGGGGAGGCTTGGGGTTGGAGACAGGGCTGACTCCGGAGCAGTCTCACGTGTGGAACATCCTTCCTCAGCATCTGACCCCTCACTATAACCGCCGGGCAGCTTGGGGTGACCCTGCCCTTCTCCTAGCATCTCCGAGCCCCTCCCCAAGCCTTTGGGATAAAGCTTCTATGTTGGTAGGCTCATGATATTAAGTCTTGGGGGTGGGAGGGAGACAAAGATTACTTTGTGGGCAACCAGTGGTGAATCTACATCTGGCTGCATTTAATTTGGGGAGATGTGTAGCTGGCTAGTTCTTCTATAAAGAACGTATGTGTACTTGGCAACTCCCTTAAGGACAAAATCCATGTGCTCCGCTCAAGCCAGGCATTGAGCCATCCGGGACCTCCGAAGGAACCAGGGGACTCCAGCCTCCTGAGACCCTCCTGCTGGCAGTATGCTCTGCAAGGACCCTGTCCTGGTTTCTGGGCCGAGTGCTTACAAGAGACAGTCTAGGATAGCAGTCACACCTGTGGGCACAGGGGCCAGCATGCCTGAGTTCAAATCCCAGCTCTGCCTCTGCAAGCTGTGGACCTTAAGAAAGCTGGTTTAATCTCTCTGAGTTTTATTCCCTCATCTGGGAAAATGGCACTCATGATAACATCCACTTCATAAAGGGATTAAGATAAGTGAACTGCTATGTGCCAAATGCTGAGGAGGGCACCAAGCATTCTGTGTACATGGTTGCTATGACTTTTACTATTTTTTGAGTGGGGAAAGTAAGGAGAAAATGGAACAGACACATCCGAGAAAACAGTTGACAGGGTCTCGAGGACTGCCTGGATCTTGGGGTTACGAGGGCGGAAGCTGGAGGAGAGGCAAGCTTGGAGGTGGGGTGAGGCTGGGCTCTGTTTTGCATGTGGTGGTTTGAGATGCCTGACGTGGTCCATCAGGATGATGGTCCATCAGGATGAGATGCCAACAGACAGGTGGACGTGCCCTGCATGTCCAGAGCTGAGAAATGGGGACGAGAATTGTTAGAGACTCTGGGAAGCCGGTGGCCCACAAGCTGCCTCTCGTCTGTCGGTAGCTGATTTTGCTCGAGATGTCGTGTGTGTTGTGTTTTACTCTACCTAACATGACTGTGTTTGACTTACAAAAATGTCACACCCCTGGCCTGATGGCTGAGGAAAGCAGACGGGGAAGGAAGCTGTGCAAGTTCCTCCTGGGGTGCACTGCACCCGTCCCCAGGGCCTGAGTCTCACTTTGAGGAGCCGAAAGTGATCTTAATCCTCACACGTCCTTGGGAGGAATGTGTCCTTGCTCCCTTTGGGAAGTGAGGGGATGGAAGGTCTGTGGTGACGATAAATCGCTTAGACTCACAGCTGGTAAGTGTCGGGGCAGGGGGCAGAACCCTCACCCTTTCCAACATCATGTCAACCTCAAATCACCTGGAGGATGCTGAGCTTGATCTGTTGAGTCTGCCCTGCATGGAGAGGCAGGGAAGAGCTCTTTCTCTTCTAGGAATGTACGTAAGAGCTGCCCTTGTCCCTGATAACAGGAGCCACGCTCAGAGCAGCACTGCTGTGGGCCGAGTGTCTGGGTCTCCCTAAGGTCCACATGTTGAATCCTGACCCCCAGTCTGATGGTGTTAGGGAGGTGAGGACTCCGGTGATCAGGTCACGAGGGCGCCAACCTCACAAATCAGATTGTGAGTGCGTCATGCTCAGTCACGTCGGCCATGTCCAAGTTTGTGACCCCATGAACTGTAGCCCTCCAGGCTCCTCTGTCCATGGGATTCTCCAGGAAAGAATGCTGGCGTGGGTCGCCATGCCCTCCTCCAAGGGCTCTTCCTGACCTGGGGATCAAACCCAGGTCTCCTGCATTGCAGGCAGATTATTTACCACTGAACCATCAAGAGCACCTCACGAGCAGGATTAACGCCCTTATTAAAGGGACCCCAGAGCCCCCCTCATCTCATATCATGTGGAGACACAGCAAGGAGACAGCCATCCATGACCAGGAAGCAAGATTTCCTCAGGGGAAAAAAAAAATTCCTCAGACACATCTGCAAGTGCCCTGTGTTCTTAAGTCCTAGTGTTCTTGGATTCCAGCTTCCAGAACCACTAAGAATGAATTTCTCTAAACCACCTGCAGTATTCTATGACAGCAGCTCGAGGGGACTAAAACCAGTGCCATTCAGCAGAGCAACCCCCTAACAGCAACCTAACGCCAAGCATGGGATCCTGGCTGAAGAAACTGTAGAATGTCCGCACCGTGGCAGACAGTGATGCAACCAAGAGAATGAGCAAATCCCCAATACAATGGGGCTTCACAATGGAATACCGAATTTAAAAAGGTACCTGAAATAATATCAAGTTAAAAAAAATTAAAAATAAGATAAGGCCCCAAAGACTGCATATAATATATAGTATGATACTCTCTAAATATAGTCAAATGCAAAGAAAATAAAGATATTTTATGAGAATTCAAATGGATACAATAAAACGCCTATAACGTGGAAGGCAAACTAATGTGGAGCAGAAGCTTGGGGATACTGCAGGGCAGAAGGACCACAACAAATGGTAATGATTGTTATGGTCTTGGATGTATTGTGAGTAGTGATTGACAGGTGCTTATTTTGCTGTTAAAAATAACAAATTGAATGAATTAAATCAAAGTGTGCTATGCCTGAACTGGTGGTGACAGACGTATTGTTATTCTTGATGGAGAATAGAAAAGTCAGGGAAGTGGGGGTCCCTGAACCTGTAACTGTGCCGGGGCTCTGCAGGAGGAGGGGTAGGGTGGCTGTGACCCAGGCCTGAGGAGTGAGCCCTGGCGAGGGGCAGAAAGAGAGGGCAGGCGGGGGCTCCAGGGATGCTGGTGGAAGGGGGGTGCTGACTCTGGCCTACCAGGATGCTGACCCAGGACTGGTCCCATCCCCATGGTCCCGATGGCAGGCCAGGTTCCAGGAAAACATTCATGTGAGTGAAGGTAGGGCCCTAGCCCACCAGCGGTGTGGTGCCAGCATAGCTGGGCAGATTTTGAGGGATGGTGCCTCCTCTTTGGAGTCTTGAGCAGCCACCGTAGCCTGGGTCCTGTTAGTGGTAACCTCGGGATCCATCAGCCTGCACCAGTCTTTTTGCTTCGTGCCCATGTCGGGAAGGTGAGGGCACATTTGTCCAGTGATGAATCCATCTGACTCAAGGCCCTCTTCCAACAGTTTAACTTCCCCTTTATCATCCTGAAATTAAAATTCCTAGACCCTCAAATGTAACTACACACATGATTTTACAAATCATAAAATCATAATGCCCTAAAGGTTAGATGAAGAAGAAATAAAACAGAGTGATAGGGACCTCCCTGGTGGTTCAGTGACTAAGATTACGGCTCCCAGTGCAGAGGCCCTAGATTTGATCTCTGGTCACGAAACTAGATCCAGCATGCTACAACTCAGAGTTCTCTTGTTGGAGAAGGCAATGGCACCCCATTCCAGTACTCTTGCCTGAAAAATCCCATGGGTGGCGGAACCTGGTTGGCTGCAGTCCATGGGGTCGCTAAGAGTTGGACATGGCTGAGCGACTTCACTTTCAATTTTCACTTTCATGCATTGGAGAAGGAAATGGCAACCCACTCCAGTACTCTTGCCTGGAGAATCCCAGGGATGGGGGCGCCTGGTTGGCTTCCTTCTATGGGATCACACAGAGTCAGACACAACTGAAGCGACTTAGCAGCAGCAGAGTTCTCTTGTGGTTCAAAAGCACCTCTAAAGTTCCCAAATGCTGCAACTAAAAAGATTCCTCATGCCTGCAGCAAAGAAGACCCTGCACGCCATGACTAAGACCTGGCACAGTCAAATAAATGAAATGCTTTAAAAAAGATATTTCAGTAGGTAAATGCATGGGCTGGGCTCCACTGAAGTCGCAATGAAGGGCGGGGGTGTACTAATATTTATTAGGTGCATCGCTGTTGATGTGAGAGCTGTCCCCAGAGGACAGACACACAGACACGTGACCTTGGGCTGGCAGCTCACTTCTGATTCCAGGGAAGTGGTTTTCTGAATGGAGAGTGATTCTTAATCAAGTTCCATTGATTTATATGATAGTATCAGTCCAGAAAAACTCAGAGCATATTCAACCTTGCAGAATAAACTGAGTTTACCCATCTCATGGAGAAGGCTTTGGATCAGGATGTCTCAGCACTGTTAACACTTGGGGCACAGCCGATCTTTGTTTGGGGTCTGTCCTATGCATTATCCACCCACTAAATGCCAGGAGCACCCTCATGCCCAGTGTGAACCAAAAATGCCTCCCAACTTGTCCTGCATTTCAGGCAGATTCTTTACCATCTGAGCCACCAGGGAAGCCCAACTTGTCCAATGCTCCTAATGGACAAAGTCACACTCAGTTAAGAACCACAACTCTGGGGTGCAGATAACTTCACAAAAAGTTTTACTTTTATTTACTCACAGGAATATATGGTTGGGAAATCCTTGGTCATACGGGACTATCCTGTGTCTTGGAAGATGCACCGTCTGCCCAAGAAATTCCAGCCATTTTATTGTTCAGTTGCTCAGTCAGGTCTGACTCTTTGAGACACCATGGACTGCAGCATGCCAGGCTTCCCTGTCCATCACCATCTCCTGGTGCTTGCTCAAACTCATGTCCATTGTGTCAGTGATGCAATCTAACCATCGCATCCTCTACTGCCTGCTTCTCCTTTTGCCTTCAATCTTTCCTAGCATCAGGGTCTTTTCCAATGAGTCAGCTCTTCTCATCAGGTGGCCAGAGTATTGAAGCTTCAGCATCAGTCCTTCCAATGAATATTCAGGACTGATTTCCTTTAGGACTGACTGCTTTGATCTCCTTGCAGTCCAAGGACTGCAAGCGTCTCCAACACCACAGTTCAAAAGCATCGATTCTTTGACACTCAGCCTTCTTTATGGTTCAACTGTTACATCCATACATGATTACTAGAAAAACTGTAGCTTTGACTAGATGGATCTTTGTTGCAAAGGAATGTCTCTGCTTTTTAATATGCTGTCTAGGCTGGTTATAGTTTTTCTCCCAAGGAGCAGGTGTCTTTTAATTTCATGGCTGCAATCACCATCTGCAGTGATTTTGGATCCCCCAAAATAAAGTCTGTCACTGTTTCCATTGTTTCCCCATCTATTTACCATAAAGTGATGGGACTGGATGCCATGATCTTCCTTTTTTGAACGCTTAGTTTTAAGCCAGCTGTTTCACTCTCCTCTTTCACCTTCATCAAGCGGCTCTAATTCCTCTTTGCTTTCTGCCATAAGGGTGGTATCATCTTCATATCTGAGGTTATTGATATTTCTTCCCACCAGCCATGCCCCGTTTTTAATTATTATTAAAAACCAACACTACTGCACAGGAATCCAAAATGCCCCCTTGGGGAGCAGGTGCTGCTTCTGTGATGAAACACTGACCAGAGTGACCCCATGCAAGGTGGTGTATGGAGGCCTCTGACCCCAAAGGTCTGGTTCCGGTTTGAGTCCCTGGTTTGGCAAGACCAGCCGGGATTGGCCCTTGGTACATGAATGATCTCCCCAGATTTCTGGATGAACTGGGGAAGTGGCTCCTGGGATGGGGGGTCTTCAATTCTCCACCGGTGAATAAAAACCGTCAAGCTCAGTGGTCTGGCTGGTGGTTTATCAGCTGGGCTCAGTTAATGGGTCTGCAGCTCTGCCTGCCGTTTGCTGGGGCTGGAAGGTCCAAGATGGTGACCCCACTGCTGAGTTTGGAGTCTCGGCCAGGTTGGGGAAGCACCGGGGTTGCTGGCTGGGCCTCTCTGTCTTCATGGCCAGCTTTGGCTTTCTCACAGTATCACCATCTCAAAGTAGCCTCACATGGTGGTTGCTTCCAAGGGGGAGGAAACTGTCAATCCCTTGAAAGGCTGGCCTTGGAACTGACACACAGGATCACTTCCTCCGTCTTCTATTGGCCGAGCAAGTGGCAAGGTCATACCTGATTCAGCCAGAGGGGCCAGACCAGTGAGCGGCAGCCAACGTGCACAGGGAGGAAGAGTTGAGAGCGGTCACCTTTGGAGATTTTTACAGGGCCCTGGGTTTCCTACCACATGGGCTGGTGGAGACTCAGGCTCTGCCACTGGGGAGACAGGTGCCTGTGTGTATTATATGTTAGAAACATTTCCATTAAAAAGCATTTTTCCAGAAAGGCGTTGCCTAATGGCAGCTTGCATTGAGCATTTACTACGTGCTGTATCTTGTTCATCTGTTCGACTACCCCACGATCCTAGGGTGTGGATACTACTCTTCTACCCATTTCACAGATGAGGAAACTGAGACCCAGAAAGGAACCTGCCCACTAATCCCACTTCTGGACACTTATTTTATGGAAATGATTCAGATTTATTTATTAGATGTTCATTTAACATAGCACATAAGAGGAGATTGGTTACATAAATCATGATGCATCTGTATAATGAAGTATTGTGCAGTGTAACAGGAAGATAGTGGTATATATACTCTCAATATAGGCAGTGGAAACAAATGAGTTGCAAAACAATGTATATAATATCCTCTCATTTTGGACAAAAATATATACAAAGTCTTAAAAGTGGCCTTTAGGGAAGAGTTCTGAATAGGAGTATTTTGTCTTTTTGTTAATTATGGTTTCTCCTCTATCTGCAATGAATATGTATTGCTTTGTAAGGAAAAGAAAAAAACATTCAAGTTGTCACTTTTAATTCTTAGAAAAGACAAGATGCAGTTGTCCGCTTCAGTGAGAGAGTTTCAGGTAACTGGATTTTCTGGTCAATGAACCAGAAAGTCATCCTCTGAAGATGGACTCCCCTTGACCTTGTTGACCAAATTCAAGTTCTTCTAACTGAGCAAATTCGACTAAACAAAGTCCGGCCTGGTGGTAGGGTGGGGATTCCCTGCACCGCCAGCTTCTCCTGCCTTCATTGGCTGCGTCCACCCAGCCAGTTGCATGTGCTGGGCCCCCAGTCAACAGCCCGCAGAGAATCAAGGACACAAGGAATGAATTCTGCCAACAACCTAAACAAACTTGGAAGAACTCCAGGTGAGCTCACAGCCCTGGCCAGCACCTTGAGTTCCATCTTGAGAGACCTTTGGCTGACCCATGTCCAGACTCCTGACCCTCAGAAGCTGCAAGATGATCAACTGTGTTGCTTTAAATTGCTGTATTTGTGGTGATTCATTCTGCAGTCATAGAAATTGAATACATTTTTCTCCCACCCTCCTTCCTTCCCTTCCTTCTGTTCTTTTTTAAAAAAAATATTTATCTATTTGGCTGTTCCAGGTTTTAATTGTGGCATGAAAAGTGAAAGTGTTAGTTGCTCAGTCGTGTCAAACACTGCGACCCCATGGACTTTAGCCTGCTAGTCTCCTCTGTCCATGCAAGAATACCGGAATTCTCCTAGGCAAGAATACTAAAGTGGGTTGCCATTCCCTTATCCAGGGCATCTTCCCACCCCAGGGACTGAACCCTGGTCTCCTGCATTGCAGGCGGATTCTTTACCACTGAGCCACCAGCATGGGGGATATTTACTTGCAGCATGTAGAATCTAGTTCCCTGAGCAGGGCTTGAACCCTGCATTGGGGATGCAGAGTTTTAGCCAAGGACTACTAGGGAAGTCCTACTTCTTTCTTTAAAAAAATTTTTTTAAAATTTATTTCTGGCTGTGCGTGGCCACTCTCACGCTGTGGCGACTGGGGGCTCTGGTTGCAGGTCTCGGGCTTCCGGCGGTTGTGTCTCCTGTTGCAGAGGATGGGCTCTCGGACGCGCAGACTTCAGTGGCTGTGGCGCACAGGCTTAGCTGCCCTGCAGCAAGTGGGGAACCTGGGCTCCCTGCACTGGCAGGTGGATTCTCAGCCACTGGACCCCCAGGGAAGTCCCCTGGCTCTTTCTCTTAAGCTTATCATGGATGCCTTCCTGCGTTGTTACACATCATGCAGAAATAAACTCCAGAATGGATTTCCCTTTGTGTTCTCTGTAAAATGAGTGTTGGTGCAATCTGAATCAGTGGGACTCAAAATCTGGCATCTGGGCATATCCAACACGGAAGGTATGCACTCAACCCAGAGCCTGGTTCTTTCAGATATCCAGAAGACAAATCGTTTCCCATAAAGGGCATTATTGTCACGTTCATGCCCTTTGATGGTTGGGCTAGCTTACTGCTGCTGCTGCTGCTGCTAAGTCGCTTCAGTAGTGTCCGACTCTTCACGACCCCATGGACTGCAGCCCACCAGGCTCCTCCGTCCATGGGACTTTCCAGGCAAGAATACTGGAGTGGGGTGCCACTGCCTTCTCCGGGGCTAGCTTACTACCTGCAATCAAAGGAAACCTCCCAAGGAAAGACACACCCGGAAGGCGGCGCCACCTCCATCCTAGGAGCATCTGTTCTCTCGGCTTTGGGCCTTGTACTGCTGTGTTCTGTCTTCTTTCCCTGATGGGTGTGTGTGTGTGTGTGTGTGTGTGTGCTCGCGTGCGTGTGATATCTCCCTGCTAGTTATAAGCTCCGTGAGGGCAGGGATCTCTTTGCCATCTGGTGCTAGGAACATGAGAGCTCATGCAAGTGCTGGCTGGATTAAGAGAATTCCATCAGCCAAGTAAAGGGGTAAGTAAGCCACATGCAAAATTCCATCCATCTTACTCCAGTCTTTTTTCCATCTGCGGGTCCACGTAGTAAAGAGGAAACACTTCAGAGACAAACAAGTTTGACTGGATCCTTGGCCTTCAAATGTATTGGCTGAACATTCAAATTTCTTGAACTCTCAGTCTCAGAAGCCCATTTGTAAAATGGTCGACCAGAAAATTAACATATCTGGGACCTTCATGCACACAGTAGGCCTAAAATGACAGCTAAAGTTTTCCCTTTTCTTTCTGTTCCTTTTTTTTTTTTTTTCCAGGCTAATCAAAAGCTCTTTCTGTTCCTTGATCTCATTTTACTTTTTTCCCTTGTTAAAAAAAAAAGAAACAAACGAAACAGGTTTTGGCCTCCTGAGCAACACCATTCTAGAAAGTATTCATGTTAGAACCACAGTAATGAGGTTTGGCATTAGCCTTGGCGGCTGTGTTTGAATTCTTCAGGCTGTGGAAATTCACTCTGACAATCACTTATGTCCAGTTTCTGGCCTGAGCAGAGACGAGGCTGGGACCAGAGAGGGGGTGCTGATGAGGGCTGGTAGGAGAAGCAGCCTCAGAAGGGAATGATGGGAGGGTTTGCTCCAGGGGCAGGACCGTCTCACTGCTTTGCCTGTGCTTCGTGGCACACCAGCGCAGTAAGTCAGGGTGCGTCCCTAACCTCCATCACAGCCCAGAAACCAGAGAGAAACTCCCCAGGAGGCATCCATGCCATGAAAAGGACGCACTGGTGTGGAGAAAAGGGAACCTTCCTACACCACTGGCAATGTAAATTGGTGCAGCCACTATGAAGAACAGTATGGAGGTTTCTTTAAAAACTAAAAATAATAATTTCACAATTTGTATAGAGATACAAAAAACCTCGAATAGCCAAAGCAATCTTGAGAAAGAAGAATGGAACTGGAGGAATCAACCTGCCTGACTTCAGGCTCTACTACAAAGCCACAGTCATCAAGACACTATGGTACTGGCACAAAGACAGAAATATAGATCAATGGAACAAAATAGAAAGCCCGGAGATAAATCCATGCACCTATGGACACCTTATCTTTGACAAAGGAGGCAAGAATATACAATGGAGAAAAGACAGTCTCTTTAACAAGTGGTGCTGGGAAAACTGGTCAACCACTTGTAAAAGAATGAAACTAGAACACTTTCTAACACAAAAATAAACTCAAAATGGATTAAAGATCTAAATGTAAGACCAGAAACTATAAAACTCTTAGAGGAGAACATAGGCAAAACACTCTCCGACATAAATCACAGCAGGATCCTCTATGACCCACCTCCTAGATGTGAAAGTGAAAGTGAAGTCGCTCAGTCGTGTCCGACTCTTTGTGACCCGTGGACTGTAGCCCACCAGGCTCCTCCGTCCATTGGATTCTTCAGTCAAGAATACTGGAGTGGGTTGCCATTTCCTTCTCCAGGCCAGTACAGTATACTAATGCATATATATGGAATTTAGAAAGAATGTTAATGATAACCCTGTATGCGAGACAGCAAAAGAGACACAGATGTATAGAACAGTCTTATGGACTCTGTGGGAGAGGGAGAGGGTGGGATGATTTGGGAGAATGGCATTGAAACATGTATAATATCATATATGAAATGAATCACCAGTCCAGGTTCGATGCATGATACAGGATGCTTGGGGTTGGTGCACTGGGATGACCCAGAGGGATGGTATGGGGAGGGAGGTGGGAGAGGGGTTCAGGATGGGGAACATGTGTATACCCATGGCAGATTCATGTTGATGTACGGCAAAACCAATACAATATTGTAAAGTAATTAACCTCCAATTAAAATAAATAAATTAAATAAAAAAGAATAAAAAAATAAACAAACAAACTAAAAAACTAAAAATAAAACTACTATATGATCCAGCGATTCTACTCCTGGGCATACATCTGCAGAAAAGTCTAACTCAAAAAGATACATGGACTTCCCTGGTGGTCCAGTGGTTAAGAATCTACCGGCCGATGCAGGGGACTCAGGCTCAATTCCTGGTTTGGGAAGATTCTGTGGGGCAATCAGGCCTGTGTGCCACAACGACTGAAGGCCACATGCAGCAATGAAAACTCAGAACAGCAAAAAATAAAAAAAAAAAAAAATTTTTTTAAGAAGATACATGCACTCCAATATTCATAGCAGCTCTGTTTACAATGGCCAAGACATAGAAGCAACCTAAATATCCATTGATAGATGAATGGATAAAGAAGATGTGGTACACATACACAATGGAATATTACTCAGCTGTAAAAAGAATGGAAATATTGGCATCTGCAGCAACGTGGGTGGATCTAGAGATTGTCATACTCAGCGAAATAAGCCAGACAAAGGCAATATCACATGATATCACTTGCATGTGGAATCTAAAGAAGAATGATACAAGTTAACCTATTTACAAAACGGAAACAGACTCATAGACTTAGAAAGCAAACCTATGGTTAACAAAAAGGAAAGGTAGGGGGAGGGATAAATTTGGAGGCTGGGATTAACATATACACACCAGCATATATTAGATAAACAACAAGCACAGGGCATTCTAGTCAATATTCTGTAATAACCAGTATGGAAAAAGAATATGAGAAAGAAAAGGGTATATGTAAATGTATAACTGAACCACTTTTCTGTACACTTGAAACTAACAAAAAATTGTAAATCAACTATACCCCAATATAAAATAAAAATTTTTTTAGAAAGAAAAGAAAAAGACCCACTGGATGGGGTCTGAAAGGAGTGAGTGGGTGCCTAGAAGTCATGAGTGATGATCGGCAATGTGGGGAAATCACTGAGGTCTGTTTTTATAATTTATTTTTTTGATCTTATTTAGTTTTTAATTGAAGGATAATGGCTTTATAGAATTTTGTTGTTTTCTGTCAAACCTCAGCATGAATCAGCTATATGTATACATATACATATATGTATACATATACATATACATATATGTATACATATGTATACATATATGTATACCTCTCACTCTCTCCCCCATCCCACCCCTCTAGGTTGATACAGAACCCTTGTTTAGGTTTCCTGAGACATACAGCAGATTCCCATTGGCTATCTATTTAACATATGGTAATGTAAGTTTCCATGTTACTCTCTCCATACATCTTATCCTCTCTTCCCTTCTCCCCATGTCCATAAGTCCATTCTTTGTCTGTTTCTCCATTGCTGCCCTGCAAATAATTCTTCAGTACCATTTTTCTAGATTCCGTACATATGTGTTTGTATACAACATTTATATTTCTCTTTCTGACTGACTTCACCTCATTAGAACTGACTCAAATGCATTCCCTTTTATGGCTGAGTAACATTTCATTCATATATATATACCACAGCTTCTTTATCCATTCATCTGTCTGTGGACATCTAGGTTGCTTCCATGTACTAGGTATTGTCAATAGTGCTGGGATGAACAATGGGATACAAGTGTCTTTATCAATTTTGGTTTCCTCAAGGTATATGCCTAGAAGTGAGATTGGGTCATAAGGTGCTTTTATTCCTAGTTTTTTAAGGAATCTCCATACCATCTTCATCGTGGCTGTATCAGTTTACATTCCCACCAACAGTGCAAGAGCGTTCCTTTTTCTCCACACCCTCTCCAGCATTTATTGTTTGTAGACATTTTGAAGATGGCCATTCTGACTGGTTTGAAGTGATATCTCACTGTAGTTTTTATTTGCGCAATCAAATAATGATCAAATATCGCTAATAATGAGTGATATTGAGCATCTTTTCATGCGTTTGTTAGCCATTTGTATGTCGTCTTTGGAGAAATATTATCTTTCCCACTTTTTGATGGGGTTGTTTTTCTGGTATTGAGTTGTATGAGCTGCTTGTATACTTTGGAAATTAATCCTTTGTCAGTTGTTTCATTTGCTATTATTTTCTCCAGTTCACCTTGCTTATAGTTTCCTTTGCTGTGCAAAAGTTTTTAAGTTTAATCAGGTCCCACTTGTTTACTTTTGTTTTTATTTCCATTACTCTAGGAGGTGGGTCACAGAGGATCTTCCTTTGATTTGTTCTGCTTATATTTCCTTTAAGGGTTTTAGTTTCTGGTCTTACATTTAGGTCTTTAATCCATTTTGAGTTTATCTCTTCATATGGTGTTATGAAGTGTTCTAATTTCATTATTTTACATGTAGCTGTCCAGTTTTCTCAGCACCATTTATTGAAGAGGCTGTCTTTGCCCCATTGTATATTCTTGCCTCTTTTGTTAAAAATAAAGTACCCATAGGTGCATGAATTTATTTCTGGGCTTTCTATCTTGTTGCATTGGCATATATTTCTATTTTTGTGCTAGTACCGTACTGTCTTGATGACGTCTGAAGTCAGGAAGGTTGGTTCCTCCAGCTGCATTCTTTTTTCTCAAGACTGTTTGTGTGTCCATATGAATTGTGAAATTTTTTGTTCTAGTTCTGTGAAAAGTGCCATTGGTAATTTGATAGGGATTGCACTGAATCTGTAGATTGTGTTTAGTAGTATAGTCATTTTCACAATATTGATCTTCCTACCCAGGAACATGGACTGTCTCTCCATCTGTTTATGTCGTCTTTGATTTCTTTCCTCAGTGTCTCATAGCTTTCTGTGTACAGCTCTTTTGTCTCCTTCAGTTCAGTTCAGTTCAGTTGCTCAGTCGTGTCTGACTCTTTGCGACCCCATGACTTAGGTAAGTTTATGCCTAGATATTTTATTCTTTTTGTTGTCATGGTGAATGGGATTGATTCCTTAATTTCTCTTTCTGATTTTTCATTGTTAGTATATAGAAATGCAAGTGATTTCTGTGTATTGATTTTGTATCTTGCAACTTTTCTAAATTCACTCTTTAGCTCTAGTCATTTTCTGATACTGTCTTTAGGGTTTTCTATGTACAATATCAAGTCATCTGCAAACAGTGAGAGCTTTACTTCTTCTTTTCTGGCCTGGATTCCTTTTATTTCTTTTTCTTCTCTGATTGCTGTAGCTAGGACTTCCAAAACTATGTTGAATAATAGTGGTGAAAGTGGACACCCTTGTCTTATTCCTGATCTTAGAGGGAATGCTTTCCATTTTTCAGCATTGAGAATAATGTTTGTTGTAGGCTTATCATAGATGGCCTTTACTATGTTGATGTAGGTTCCTTCTATGCCCAGTTTTTGAAGACTTTTAATCATAAATGGGTGCTGAATTTTGTCAAAGGCTTTTTCTGCGTCTATTGAGATTATCATATGGCTTCTATCTTTCAATTTGTTAATATGGTGTATCACATTGTTTGATTTGCATATACTGAAGAATCCTTGCATCCCTGGAATAAACCCAACTTGATCATGGTGTATGAGCTTTTTAATGTGTTGCTGAATTCTGTTTCCTAAAATTTTGTTGAGGATTTTTGTATTTTGTTCATCAGTGATATTGGCCTGTAGTTTTCTTTTTTTGTGTTGTCTTTGTCTGGTTTTGGTATCAGGGTAATGGTGGCCTCATGGAATGAGTTTGGAAGCATTCCTTTCTCTGCAATTTTTTGAAAGAGTTTAAGAAGAATAGACATTAGCTCTTCTCTAAATATTTGATACAGTTCTCCTGTGAAGACATCTGGTTCTGGGCTTTTGTTTTTTGGGAGATTTTGGATCACAGCTTCAATTTCAAAGCTTGTAATTGGGTTGTTCATAATTTCTATTTCTTCCTGGTTCAGTCTTGGAAGATTGAGCTTTTCTAAGAATCTATCCATTTCTTCCAGGTTATCCATTTTATTGCCATATAGTGGTTCATAATAGTCTCTTATAATCCTTTGTATTTCTGCATTGTCTGTTGTAATCTCTCCTTTTTCATTTCTAATTTTGTTGATTTGCTTCTTCTCTTTTTCTTGATGAGTCTGGCTAAAGATTTGTCAATTTTGTTTATCTTCTCAAAGAACAGCTTTAGTTTTATTAATGTTTACCAGTGTTTCTTTCATTTCTTTTTCATTTATTTCTGATATGATCTTTATGAGTTCTTTTCTTCTGCTAACTTTGGGGTATTTTTGTCGTTGTTTTTATTCTGCTTTTTCCAGTTGTTTTAGGTGTAAAGTTACATTGTCTGTTTGATGTTTTTCTTGTTTCTTTTTTTTTAATATATATATTTTATTTTATTTTATTATTTTTTTAATTTTTAGTTTTTCTTGTTTCTTGAGGTAGGATTGTATTGCTACAAACTTCCCTCTTAGAACTGCTTTTGCTGCATCACATAGGTTTTGAGTTGTCATGTTTTCGTTGTCATTTGTTTCTAGAAATTTTTTGATTGCCCTTTTGATTTCTTCAGTAACTTGTTGGTTATTTAGAAACATATTGTTTAATCTCCATGTGTTTGTGTTTTTTACAGTTTTTTTTTCCTCGTAATTGATATCTAGTCTCATAGTGTTGTGGTCAGAAAAAATGCTTGATATGATTTCAGTTTTCATAAATTTACTGAAGTTTGATTTGTGATCCAAGATATGGTCTATCCTGGAGAAGTTTCCATGTGCACTTGAGAAGAAGGTGTATTCTTCTGCATTTGGATGGAATATCCTGAAGATATTGATGAGATCCACCTCATCTAATGTATCATTTAACACTTGTGTCTCCTTATTAATTTTCTGTTTTGGTGATCTGTCCATTGGTGTGAGTGGGTTGTTAAAGTCTCCTACTATTATTGTGTTAGTGTCAATTTCTCCTTTTATGTCTATGTTTGTCTTATGTATTGAGGTGATCCTACGTTGGGTGCAGAGATATTCACAATTGTTATGTCTTCCTCTTGGATTGATACCTTGATCATTATGTAGTATCCTTCCTTATCTCTTGTAATATTCTTTCTTTTAAGGTATATTTTATCTGATATGAGGATTGCTACTCCACCTTTCTTTTGCTTTCCATTTGCATGGAATATATTTTTCCATCTTCTCACTTTCAGTCTATATGTGTCTTTAGGTCTGAAGTGGGTTTCTTGTAGGCAGCATATATATGGGTCTTATTTTTGTATCCATTCAGCCAGTCTGTGTCTTTTGGTTGGAACACTTAACCCATTTACATTTAAAGTAATTATTGATATATATGTTCCTATTGCCATTTTCTTAATTGTTTGGGGTTTGATTTTGCAGATCTTTTTCTTCTCTTGTATTTCTTGACTATATAAGTCCCTTTGACATTTGCTGTAAAGCTGATTTCTCTTAACTTTTGCTTGTCTGAAAAGCTTTTAATTTCTCCATCAATTTTGAATGAGATCCTTGCCAGGTACAGTGATCTTGGTTGTAGATTTTTCCCTTTCAGTACTTTATATATATCCTGCCATTCCCTTCTGGCCTGCAGAATTTCTACTGAAAGATCAGCTGTTAAATGTATGGGGTTTCCCTTGTATATTACTTGTTGCTTTTCCCTTGCTGCTTTTAATATTCTTTCTTTGTGTTTAATCTTAGTTAGTTTGATTAGTATGTGTCTTAGTGTGTTTCTCTTTGGGCTTATCCTGTATGGAACTCTTTCTGCCTCTTGGACTTGATTGACTATTTCCTTTTCCATATTCGGAAAATTTTCAACTATAATCTCTTCAAAAACTTTCTCATACATACCCTTTCTTTTTCTCTTCTTCTGGGACCCCTATAATTCGAATGGTGGTGCATTTGATATTGTCCCAGAGGTCTCTGAGACCATCAGTTATTCTCATTCTTTTTACTTCATTCTGCTCTTCAGAAGTTATTTCCACCATTTTATCTTCCAGCTCATTGATCTGTTCTGCTTCAGATATTTTGCTATTGATTCTTTCTAGAGTATTTTTAATTTCAGTAATTGTGTTGTTTGTCTCTCTGTGTTTATCTTTTAATTCTTCTAGGTCTTTGCTAATTGATCCTTGCATTTTCTCCATTCTGTTTTCAAGGGTTTTGATCATCTTTACTATCATTATTCTGAATTCATTTTCAGGTAGCTTGCCTATTTTCTCTTCACTTATTTGGACTTCTGTGTTTCTAGTTTGTTCCTTCATTTGTGTAGTATTTCTTTGCCGTTTCATTATTTTTTAAAATGTACTGTGTTTGAGGGCTCCTTTTCTCAGTCTTCAAGGCTGCATTCTTTCTTCCTTTTGGTTTCTTCCCCCCTAAGATTGGTGCAGTGGTTTGTGTAAGCTTCGTATAGAGTGAGATTTATGCTAAGTTTTTTTTTTTTTTTCTTTTCTCTGATTGGCAAGACTGAGTGAGTTGGTAATCCTGTCTGTTGATGATTAAGCTTGTATTTTTGTTTTGTTTGTTGCTTGAATGAGGCACCCTGTGCAGGGTGCTACTGGTGGTTGGGTGATGTCAGGTCTTGTATTCAAGTAGCTTCCTTTGTGGGAATTCTCACTATTTGTACTCCCTAGGGTGAGTTCTCTGGGAGTCTAGGGTCTTGGAGTCAGTGCTCCCACTCCAAAGGTTCAGGGCTTGATCTCTGATCAGGAACAAAGATTCTGCAAGTGGTTCGCTATAGCATTAAGTGATATTAAAACACATACCCCAAAATGAGAAACCAAAGATGAACCCCAAACTAATGGCAATTACAAAATCAGGCAAATATCAACCCCGGGATTTCTTTGGAAGAAATGATGCTAAAGCTGAAGCTCCAGTACTTTGGCTACCTCATGAGAAGAGTTGACTCATTGGAAAAGACTTTGATGCTGGGAGGGATTGGAGGCAGGAGGAGAAGGGGACGAGAGAGGATGAAATGGCTGGATGGCATCACTGACTCAATGGACGCGAGTCTGAGTGAACTCCGGGAGTTGGTGATGGACAGGGAGGCCTGGCATGCTGCGATTCATGGGGTCACAAAGAGTCGGACATGACTGAGTGACTGAACTGAACTGAACTGAATAATTAAAATAACGGAATATACACACATACATACATCCACAAGCAAAATCAAAACAATCCAACAAAAATAAAATACAATAGATTGACCCGACAAATAAAAGACACTAAAAACTATATCTACCAGTTAAGAACAAAACTAACTAAAGCACAAACTGGAAAACAAAACTAAAGCAAGGTGCCATCTGGGGAAGAAAGCAATGAAAACAAAACTAACAAGTATGTTGAGAGGAAAGGAAAGAAAGAAAAGAAAGAATAGATATGCAGAGCTACATAGAGGTATATAAAGGAGATTTATATACATTAAAGATTAACTGCAAGGGGAAAAGAACAGTAGGAAAAGCAAAAATGGAACAAATGTAGAAAAATAATAGGTTTAAAAAATTAAAGATTAAAATTAAAAATTAAAAAAAAGAAAAGAAAAGGAAGATGAAGGATAAAAGAAAAAAAGTGGGGGCAGGGGGTGGAGATCTCCACAGAACTGCTAAAGCCCAATGTAGAGGCAGAGGTTTATAATAACAATAAAAAATGTGATTGAAAAGAGAAAAGAAAAAACTCAAAAGCTTAATTAGATTTCACAGTGCCAATAAAATCAACAACAATGGGGGGTGGGGGGAGAAAAAAACAATCCAAAAGAAACTACAGAACAAGTCAAAACATAAGAATAATAAATGTTTTTCTTGAGTCCTTTGCTGGGAGTCACAGTCCATCTCACCTCCCTAGGATGCCCTCCAACACTGTACTGGCCTCTGGACCTGCTGTGGGGGCAGCTCAGATTCTAATCTGGTCCTCTTCTTGTGTGTTCTTGCCTCCAATGTCCACAGCTATCAGAACTAGTGCATTTTCTTTTGTGGGAGCTCTCAAGGTCCTTTTATATATTCCATAGATACAGAATCTGCCTAGTTGAGTGTGTGGTTTTAATCTGCAGTTTGTACAGCTGGTGGGAAGGTTTGGGGTCTTCTTCCTTAGCTGCACGGCCCGTAGGTTTCAATTGTGGTTTTCTTTCCATCTCTGTATATGGGTCGTCCACTGGGGTTTGCTCCTGAGGCTGCCCTGGAGGACTTAGGTCTGCCTCAGTGAGGGCCAGGTGCAGAGGTGGTGCAGCTGCTCGGGTCACAGGGGTTCTGGCAGCAGCATGTACTCAGGGGAGTTGGTGGCTGGGACAGCAGGAAATGTAGTGCTCTAGAAGGGCATGGCAACCAGTATTGGCCAACACACTCCAGTATTCTTGCCTGGAGAAGCCCCCTGACAGAGAAGCCTGGCAGGCCACAGTCCGCAGGATCACGGAGTTGGGCACCATCAAAGCAACCCTGTGTGCATAGATGCAAGACTTTCTTTTTCTCTGTGGCAGCTCTGCCCCAGTGAGGGTTGAGCACGAGGTGGCACAGCTGCTTGGGTCGTGGGGACCTGGCAGTGCCAGGTGTGCAGGGACATGGACTGCCTCCGCCGCAGGAGTTATGGCCCTATCAGAGTCTTTTTTCGAGCCTCTGGCAGCTGGTGATCAGAAGGCCTCTTTGGCTAGTCTTTCTCTGTAGCTCCACCCATTCAGGCACATAGAGGGCCCCCCTGGCTGGGGTCCTATTCTGAAGATCGGCGCATCAGGCACTTTAAGGGGCACCCTGGGTGGGGTCCTACTCGGTAGTTCCCTTTGTCAGGCGTTTGATGGGCCCGCCTCTCTATTGCTCAGCTGCGGATGCTGGCGTGTGGGGCTAGAGGCTGTGGTGGTGGCTCCACCCGCTATGCGTGACTCAGCAGTACCGCCTTGCTTCCACGGCTGCCCGGCTTTCCTCCTCAGCTGTTTCCCACCATGATCTCCTCCCTCACGTCCCCTCCATCTGTCTCTCTGCAGTCAACAGCAGCCCTCTCCCTGGGATTGCTCCACAATCCCTAAACTCCAGCTCGCAGCCGCTGCACCCTCCAGGGGACCTGCGTCCCTGTCCAGGGTGTGTATGGCTGCGGCGAGGACTGTCTGATTCTCATTCCATCTAGGCTGCCAGAGATCAGCTGTTTCCCTCTCAGCCTTAAATGTTTCTCCTCTGACTCAGACAATTGCCCGGATGTGGGGATCGGACCCGCCCCGCCCCGCTTCAGTTCCCGCACCGACCGAGGGCAGGTCCAGTCCCACTAGCAGTCCTGTTTCTCCCCCTAGTTCCTTCATCCTACTGAGTTTTGCCTGGTTCTATATATTCTTTTTTGCTGGTCAGGTACTCCTGTCCTCTCTCAGCTGGTGTTCTGCCTGCACTTCTGTGTCTGAAGGTGTATCCCTGACGTATCCGTGGAGAGAGATGTACTCCATGTCCACCTACTCCTCTGCCATCTTGTTCTCCTAGCGAGGTTTATTTTCGAGGACTCACATGAATCTTGGAGACCTGCTGGGCTTTAAACTTCTTGGGGGGCAGCGCTCGTATCTTCCTTCTCTCACTGCCTAGTCCCTGGTCAGGCACAGCGGCACCCAGAACTGTTGAGTGAATCAAGGGAGGAGAGGAGACAAACCGTCCACTTTACACATGAGGAAACTGAAGCCCTCTGGAGAGAGTCACTCACCTAAGCTCCAGTTTCAGAAACTCCTTCGCACTCAGGTGTCAGTAACTGAGAACAGGTTGAAATGAGACCTCTGCTGGGTTGACTTTTCCTTTGAAAATTACCTGTGCCTTTGGGAGGGAGCGGGCTTCTATGAGGGAAGGTCGAGGCCTGCACAGGTGGGGAAGGGTCTGCGGTGTAACTGGCACTCAGCTAGTCCGCTATGTGGGGGGGTTGCTGACTGGTCCGCGGGAAGAGTGGACGGCACCCACGGCCCCCTTCGTCAGCCTGACCTGGCCCCAGAGTGACCTGATGTCCAATATGATGGTGTGAATGGGATGAACGTCATGAAAGCTCTTTCTGCCTTCGTTTCACACCCTCTGGTGTCGGCCCTCATGGCCTCTCTCCTGGATGCTTGCGGTAGTGATGCCACACCACTGCCTCCTCTTTCGTTCATTTACAAAAGAGAATGGGCTCGGGGACCTTGCTCCCTCTATTTGCCTTGACTTGTAATCCCTGATTTTGGACTTCCCTGGTGACTCAAATGGTAAAGCCTCTGTCTACAACGCGGGAGACCTGGGTTCCATCTCTGGGTCGGGAAGATCCGCTGGAGAAGGAAATGGCAATCCACTCCAGTACTATTGCCTGGAAGATCCCATGGACAGAGGAGCTTGGTAGGCTACAGTCCATGGGGTCGCAAAGAGTCGGACACGACTGAGTGACTTCACTTTTCTTTCCTTTCCTTTCCTTTGTAATCCCTTCAGCAGCTTGGGTTCAGAACAAAAGGAAAACTGCTCACTGCCTACTCCAAGCCCACCTCCTGCCACTGTCACCCTCCACATCAGCCCACTGCTGTCTTTTAATCCCTTGTAAACACAAAAAACTCTCCCATCTTAGGAACATGCTGTTCCCTTTGCCAAGAACACTTTTCCCTCAATCATCTCATTCTCATTCTTCTCTTTCAAGTCTCAAATTAAACACCACTTCCTCAGAGAGGCATTTCTGCCCACTTCTCTGAAGCAGACCCCCAGAGGTCGCTAGCATAGGGTGCAATTTGTGTCCTTTATGATACATATTAAACTTTCATGATTATATATTATTTTGTTTGTCTATAGCCTATTATGTAGCTTTACCACTAGCCAATAAGCTCTACGAGGAGAGGGATCATGTCCATCTTATCCAATACTTTGCTTCCCAATGTACCCATGGACTGTAGCCCACCAGGCTCTTCTGTCCATGGGATTCTCCAGGCAAGAATGCTGCAGTGGGTAGACATTCCCTCCTCCAGGGGATCTTCTCAACCCAGGGACTGAACCCAGGTCTTCCGCATTGCAGGCAGATTCTTTACCAACTGAGTCACCAGGGAAGCCCACCTGGCACATAGTAGGCAGTTGTTATACATGTGTTGGATGCAAAGTGAGTGAATAAAGAGAGGAGTGAATGTCTCAAGTCCCTGGTGGCAGACTTCATCAGATACTATTACCCAGCTTGGCAATACACTTCATAAGGACTGTGTTTAAAATGATCATAGGCAGAAACTGTGGGCAAAGAGGCAAACAGAAGAGAACAAGCCTGCAGGAAATCCAGTGCAGAAGGAGAGCACAGACTGAAAAATGAGCCTTCCAGAGGGGGCCAGACCCGCAACCAGGGCTCCTGTGTGGCGTGGGAATTCTGGACTGTGCGCTCACAGTGCCCACACCTACTCAGTAGAAGGGATGTCTGCCATCCTGGGCCAGTCATGCAGTCATCTTCGTCAGATGGGGACTCACGAGCTCTCCAGGGACACCAGGGGAGAGTCTGGGCTGGCGGGCCCTGCATTGCCACCATCGAGGTCACGGTTCTAAGCCCTCCTCGCCAGTGTTGCTTGTGGGAATGGGCTGTGTTGAAACTTCCTGAAGGAAATTTGGCAAAATGTCTTAGGAGTCTTAAATATAGTCATGTCCTTCAACCCAATAGCTCCACTTTGAAGAATCTACCCCACAGCTAGGGTCAGAAATGCACACTAAGATATAAATATTAGGTTTCTCTTTAGCTGTATTTTTAATAGCAAAAGAACAGAGAAATGAAATTATCAAATATCTAACATTAGTTGGATAACTAAATAATGGGCCAGAAGTATTACGGGATATGATTAACCGATAAAAGTCATATTTCCAAGGAGAATGTAATAGCATGGGAAAATGCTCACAGTGCACTTTTGGAGGAAGGATATAACTTTTTTTGGCCTTTTCTTAAAAACAGAAAGGCTTAAGTGCTTAAAGGTTATGACATAAGAAATTTTAGTCCAAAGAAATAGAGCAATACACACATTATCTTTCACGAGTTCTAAAGACTCCTCTGTATAGTCTTGAAATTTTTCAAGAAAGATCTAGCCCTCAGAGGTCTAGTTCTTTGCCTCTTGTAATCTCATTCAAGCTTCTTTCTTTTTGCAGGATTGAGTTTACATCCAAATGTATTTACGAATGGTGACGTTGAATACATACACACCAATGACAGTTTTTCCAGCGTTCTTATCATTGTTTAGTTGCTCAGTCATGGCCAACTCTTTGCGACCTCATGGACTATAGTCTGCCAGGCTCCTCTGTCCATGGGATTTTCCGGGCAAGAATGGGTTGCCATTTCCTTCTCCAGGGGATCTTCCCAATCCAGGGACTGAACTTGCAACTCCTGCACTGGCAAGCAGATACTTTACCACTGAGCCGCCAGGGAAGCCCTGCCATAATGATGTCCATGAAGCATGCCCAGAAGCTTCGAGACACAACTGGGCTGGAGCCAGCGGTTCTGTCTTCTCTCCTCATAACCACGGCAAGACTTACCACAGATACACCTGAAACACTGTAAATCTACTGTACTTCAATTAAAAAAATAAAATACAAATTTACTGCTAAAAAGTTAAATAAATAAAATAGTGCCTGGGACATTAAAAAAAAAAAAAAAAAAAAGACCTACCACAGGGCCTTCAGGAAGCCCTCCCGGGAAGGACCATCTGTGGTGACCATCACTTTGAATTCAGAGATTTTCTGCCTTTTTCTCACAGACTCAGAGCTCAGCCTGGATGCACCTATCTAATGGTTCTAATGGAAAAGAGGGCAAGCAACTTCCTTTATAAGGATGTGCCTGGAAGTTGCATCAGTTCAGTCGCTCAGTCGTGTCCGACTATTTGCGACCCCATAAATCGCAGCACGCCAGGCCTCCCTGTCCATCACCAACTCCCGGAGTTTACCCAAACTTACTTCTTGAGTTGGTGATGCCATCCAGCCACCTCATCCTCTGTCGTCCCCTTCTCTTCCTGCCCCCAATCCCTCCCAGCATCAGGGTCTTTTTCCAGTCTGCTGTTCCATGTCCAGTTCTAACTGTTGCTTCCTGACCTGCATACAGATTTCTCAAGAGGCAGGTCTGGAAGTTGCACACTTCTGCTCAAATCCCATTGGTCAGAGTTTCATCACAGGGTCACATCTGGTTGGAAATAGTCAATGAATACTTACAAAGCATGAGTTCTAAGTCAGAAATATCATGTTATGTGTTATCCCTCCTCTAGGCAATTTGGGAGCAACTACTCTCCCCCATTTCACTGATGAGAAAACAGAGGCCAGGGAGCAAGAGGCACAGTGAGGGCCTGAAGCCAGGTTTCCCAGCTACAAAGCTGGCAGGCTCTTCTCACCCCACATCTGCCTTATTGCTTCAAAGCCTGGGAAAGTTGATGGGCCTGCAACCTTCCATGAAGCTCTGCAGAAATGAACTGCCAAACCTGCTTGTCTGAAATAGCTGTGGTCCTCAGCTTCCTGGAACAAAAACGCGTTCTCTCTCAAGTGGGGAACAGCCCCGGAACCCATCCTTTATTTCATGCAAAGCAGCTCCCCATCACCCATAAATTATTTTCCAGGCCTTTCCACTAGGCAGCTCTGCTTCGGAAATGTCCCACGCAGGGTGGATGCATGGTCTCCTGGACCCCATCAGTCTGGCAAAGCAAAACCAGAAGTGTCGTGTGGAGTTGCAAACCAAAAATAGATTATGACTGAGACCCAAACCCCAACACAGAGAGGAGCGGGGGCAACAGACCACAGCCTCAAAGTGCAGTTTTAAAGTTTCCTGGCCTTGCAAATGAATCCAACAATGCTAAACCCACTGTGGCCATCCAACAGGTAGCTTGCTATGAGAGCTGGTGCACAAGATTTCAATTTTTTCTTTATTATTGTTTTGTTTATTGCCCTCAGTGATTTAATCCTGGACATTTTCTTCTTAAAAATTGAAAAAAAAAATATTGCTATCTATTTATTTTTGGCTGTGCTGGGTTTTCATTGCTGCAAGTGAGCTTCCTCGCTGGAAAGCATGGGCTCTCGAGTGTAGGCTCAGTAGCTGTGGTCCGTGGGCTTAGTCGCCCCTTGGCGTGTAGGATCTTCCTGGACCAAGGATCGAGCCTGTGTCCCCTTCATTAGTGGGGTGAGTGTTAAGCACTGGAGCACCCGGTAAGTCCTCTTTTTAGTTTTTGATCAGATTTTGGTTGGGGCATCGAATTGATCTCGAGGAGGCTCATGCTGGCAGTTTACATGGGCCTGGTATTTGGGCCTCTCGCTGTTGAAAAGGATGCCTTCACTTCAGCTTTGATTGCTCTGAGAAACAAGGCAGTGGAGTGGGGACATTTTCATTTGACAAAATACAGCATCTCTTGGTCCCCACAATAGACATGAAAACAGCAGAAAGGAGTGGAAGAGGATGATGACTGGCCACTCATCCATGGTCTGCTATCTGCCATGCACACACATAGGGCATTTTATGATGACTGTCTTATTTGTTGGATGTCTTTATTTTACAAAAGAGGGACCAGAGGGTTGACAAGTAAAAGGCCAAACTCACTTTGCATGGAAAGGATGGGATGTGAATATTTTTGAGGGGAGATGTGGTTTATTACGTAGATAAGAAGTGAAAGTGTTAGTCACTCAGTCATGTCTGACACTTTGTGACCCCATGGATTATAACCACTAGGCTCCCCTGTCCATGGGATTCTCCAGGCAAGAATACTGGAGTGGTTGCCATTTCCTTCTCCATACATCAATAAGAGTTCCTGTTAATTGAGGGTGTGCATCATGCTAGGCCATGGTCTCAGCCTTTTTAGGTATTAACTTTTTTATTCCCCTCAATATTATGTGATGGGTGATATTATTATGCCCATTTTACAAATGGGGAAACCAATGCCCAGCAGAGAAGTAAAGAATCCACCTACTATTGCAGGAGATGCAGGAGACATGGGTTCAATCACAGGGAGATCCCCTAGAGGAAGAAATGGCAACCTACTCCAGTATTCTTGCCTGGGGAATCCCATGGACAGAGGAGCGGGGGGGTTACAGTCCATGGGGTTGCAAAGAGTCAGACATAACTGTTCAGCTGCACCACCAGGACTTGACTCTGGGACTAAATTGCACTGCCCCATATCATCTCTTCATTCCT
This sequence comes from Cephalophus harveyi, assembly GCA_006410635.1. Classification (NCBI taxonomy): domain Eukaryota; kingdom Metazoa; phylum Chordata; class Mammalia; order Artiodactyla; family Bovidae; genus Cephalophus; species Cephalophus harveyi. The sequence goes on along the minus strand of SJYT01052857.1, from coordinate 157,095 downwards.
GAGTCAGCTGCCATTTCATCATCAGTAACCAAGAGAAATACAGTGTGAACCATGTTATGTAATTCAAACATTTCTTTTAATTGACCACATTCTAAAAAGGTAAATTGGAACAGCTTAAATGAACTTAAATAATATATTTTATTTACTCCAATATATCAAAAATATTACCCTTGAAACATATAATCAATATAAAATTACTAGTGATAGAGACCTCCCTGCTGGTCCAGTGGCCAAGTCTCAATTCAGGGAGCCCAGGTTTGATTCCTGGTTAGGGAACAAGATCCCATATGCCACAGCTTTCAAAAAAAAAAAAAGAGCCCTCATGTAGCAACTAAGACCCAGCACAGCCAAATAAATAGATTTTTAAAAATTATTAATGACAGATTTTACATTGGGTGAGTAGAGAGTCTGTCAAACCTAATGTGTATATCCCACTTAATGACCATCTTAATTTGGACAAACCACATCTCAAGAGCTCAGTATCTACACATGGCCAGAATCTACCATATTGGGTAGCATAGTCCTTGATGTTTGTTATTCAAAGTGTGGTCCACAGATGAGAAGCATTAGTATCACCTGGGAGCACGTGAGAAATGCAGATGCTCGGGTCCCAGCCCAGACCCACTGAGTCAGAAGCTGCATTTAGCCAGGTGCCCAGGAATTCATGTGCATATCTGTTTGAGAAATGCTGATCTCTAGTTCTTATCCTTTTGTGAGAGGAGCTTTTTGCCATCTTTGAAGGCCATGGGGTCTTCTTCCTAGAAATATATAAATGTGCAAATACACACAGGCCTCTGCTTAGGGTTCCAGAAACCTCCTCCAGCTCTTAGAAACCCAGCTGAGGACCTTAGTTCATGGAATCCATGTTAAGAACTTTGGCTCTGGAGCAGTGGTTTTCAAAAAATAAAAACTGTTAGCCGTGCAAACTTGTCTCTTGTTCACAAATGAAAACTTGCTCAGAATCCTCATGTGTAAAATGGGCTAAGAGTGAGTCTCAGGGGCTGAATAGGGAACTGCCCCATTCCTGGGTATCCTGCCCTCCCTCCATCCAACCCCGAGGACTTTGAGGGTAATCTCAGGCTCACTGTGGACTCCCAATCTCACCCAACCCCATTCCTGGCCTGAGTTTACTGACCTGGTTCCCTAGCTGCACATGGATCACTCAGAAGTAACTCTTTTGTTTGTTTTTGTTTTGAAACTTTCTGGGGAAATTCTGAGGACCAGCTGGACTTTGGAAAATTAATATCAAAATCAATCTCCTGGCATCTCAACTGCCAGGAAGGTCCTGTTCTTGTTTATCAAGTCGTGGCTGACTCTTTTGCGACCCCATGGTCTGTAACCCACTAGGCTCCTCTGTCCATGGGATTTCCCAGACAAGGATACTGGAGTGGGCTGCCATTCCTTTCTCCAGGCTATCTTCCTTCAGTTCAGTTCAGTTCAGTTCGGTCGCTCAGTCGTGTCCAACTCTTTGCGACCCACGAATTACAGCACGCCAGGCCTTTCTGTCCATCATCAACTCCCGGAGTTGACTCAAACTCATGTCCATTGAGTCCATGATGCCATCCAGCCATCTCATCCTCTGTCGTCCCCTTCTCCTCCTGCCCCCAATCCCTCCCAGCATCAGAGTCTTTTCCAATGAGTCAACTCTTCACATCAGGTGGCCAAAGTACTGGAGTTTCAGCTTTAGCATCATTCCTTCCAAAGAACACCCAGGACTGATCTCCTTCAGAATGGACTGGTTGGATCTCCTTGCAGTCCAAGGGACTCTCAAGAGTCTTCTCCAACACCACAGTTCAAAAGCATCCATTCTTTGGTGCTCAGCCTTCTTCACAGTCCAACTCTCACATCCATACAGGACTACAGGAAAAACCATAGCCTTGACTGGATGGACCTTAGTCGGCAAAGTAATATCTCTGCTTTTGAATATGCTGTCTAGGTTGGTCATAATTTTCCTTCCAAGAAGTAAGCGTCTTTTAATTTACCCCGGGATCACACCTGTGTCTCCTATGTCTCCTGTTTTGGCAGGTGGTTTCTTTACCACTGAGCCACCAGGGAAGCTCTGAAAGTCCTGTTATACAAGGTCACATTCAGTGCAAAATCTTGTAACCCAAGCTGGCCTCAGTTGGCTATCCGGGCCTTCGATGACTGCAGTGAAAGGATCCAGAGATCCCGTTTGGTCTCCTCTCTTTGCAGAGAGAGAGATTAGGGCCCAGAGGGCAGGTGGAATGTGTCCCATGCGCTACCACAAGGTCTCCTTCCACGTGACCTCCCCCAGTGGCCAAAGACCCTCTTATCCCCACATGGACTGTAGATGTTTCTGATGGAGTACAAGATGCAGTTTCCCAATTTCTTTCTCCATTCTTCATCGTTGTCAGATTTCCCACCTCCCTCCCTTCCATCCTGACATTGTTCTGGGGCCACAAAGGCTCCTCTAAGCCCAGCTGTGACTGAATCACCTCTCTGCACAGCAGAGGCCATTTCCTGCAAAACTAGTGCAATTTACACTCATTCCCACTAGAATGGACCCCTTCCATGACCCATGAAACCATATTCTTTTTTCTTAAAGAGGGTCCCTCAAGTTGTGCAAGCTTCAGATCCCACAAAACCTGCCTCTGCTGCTCAGACCCTTTGAGGTTTTCAGGACCAAGTCCCAATTCCAGTATTCTTGCCTGGAGAATTCCATGGGCAGAGGAATCCGGTGGGCTACAGTTCATGGGGTCACAAAGAGTTCAACACAATGGAGCGACTAACACACTTTTCCCAGTGTCCTGGTTTGTATGCAGATTAGTTGATATCCCATTCATGGCATTTCCTCCCTGGTTAATTCTTTAGCATCCTTGAAAATTTGGCTGAGAAATCTTGTCCTCTAAGAATATTAGCTGCAATGAATCTTGCCTGCAGGCAACTGAAGGTTTTTTATGGCACAGAAGGAGTCCAGAGATTGAGCAGTTCTGGGTTAATTCTCCTAGGAATTTAATGAGCAAAAGGACACAGTGTCATCTACCCACGGGCTTCCCTGGTGGCTCAGATGGTAAAGAATCTGCCTGCAATGTAGGAGACCCGGGTTCAGTCCCAGGGTCGGGAAGATTCCCTGGAGCAAGGAATGGCAACCCACTTAATTGTTCTTGTCAGGAGAATGCCAAGGACAGAAGAACCCGGTGGGCGTCCATGGGGTCACAAAGAGTTGAACATGACTGAGCGACTAACACACACACACACACACACACACACACAAAGACATCTACTCATACTGAAGACCTGTGGCAGAAAGATGGGATAATTCATCCCACGTGAGATTTCTTCTTTTTTAAAATCAGTGAAGAATGTTTTTCAGAAGTACTCATGTCCATTGAGTCCATGATGCCATCCAGCCATCTCATCCTCTGTCGTCCCCTTCTCCTCCTGCCCCCAATCCCTCCCAGCATCAGAGTCTTTTCCAATGAGTCAACTCTTCACATCAGGTGGCCAAAGTACTGGAGTTTCAGCTTTAGCATCATTCCTTCCAAAGAACACCCAGGACTGATCTCCTTCAGAATGGACTGGTTGGATCTCCTTGCAGTCCAAGGGACTCTCAAGAGTCTTCTCCAACACCACAGTTCAAAAGCATCCATTCTTTGGTGCTCAGCCTTCTTCACAGTCCAACTCTCACATCCATACAGGACTACAGGAAAAACCATAGCCTTGACTGGATGGACCTTAGTCGGCAAAGTAATATCTCTGCTTTTGAATATGCTGTCTAGGTTGGTCATAATTTTCCTTCCAAGAAGTAAGCGTCTTTTAATTTACCCCGGGATCACACCTGTGTCTCCTATGTCTCCTGTTTTGGCAGGTGGTTTCTTTACCACTGAGCCACCAGGGAAGCTCTGAAAGTCCTGTTATACAAGGTCACATTCAGTGCAAAATCTTGTAACCCAAGCTGGCCTCAGTTGGCTATCCGGGCCTTCGATGACTGCAGTGAAAGGATCCAGAGATCCCGTTTGGTCTCCTCTCTTTGCAGAGAGAGAGATTAGGGCCCAGAGGGCAGGTGGAATGTGTCCCATGCGCTACCACAAGGTCTCCTTCCACGTGACCTCCCCCAGTGGCCAAAGACCCTCTTATCCCCACATGGACTGTAGATGTTTCTGATGGAGTACAAGATGCAGTTTCCCAATTTCTTTCTCCATTCTTCATCGTTGTCAGATTTCCCACCTCCCTCCCTTCCATCCTGACATTGTTCTGGGGCCACAAAGGCTCCTCTAAGCCCAGCTGTGACTGAATCACCTCTCTGCACAGCAGAGGCCATTTCCTGCAAAACTAGTGCAATTTACACTCATTCCCACTAGAATGGACCCCTTCCATGACCCATGAAACCATATTCTTTTTTCTTAAAGAGGGTCCCTCAAGTTGTGCAAGCTTCAGATCCCACAAAACCTGCCTCTGCTGCTCAGACCCTTTGAGGTTTTCAGGACCAAGTCCCAATTCCAGTATTCTTGCCTGGAGAATTCCATGGGCAGAGGAATCCGGTGGGCTACAGTTCATGGGGTCACAAAGAGTTCAACACAATGGAGCGACTAACACACTTTTCCCAGTGTCCTGGTTTGTATGCAGATTAGTTGATATCCCATTCATGGCATTTCCTCCCTGGTTAATTCTTTAGCATCCTTGAAAATTTGGCTGAGAAATCTTGTCCTCTAAGAATATTAGCTGCAATGAATCTTGCCTGCAGGCAACTGAAGGTTTTTTATGGCACAGAAGGAGTCCAGAGATTGAGCAGTTCTGGGTTAATTCTCCTAGGAATTTAATGAGCAAAAGGACACAGTGTCATCTACTCACGGGCTTCCCTGGTGGCTCAGATGGTAAAGAATCTGCCTGCAATGTAGGAGACCCGGGTTCAGTCCCAGGGTCGGGAAGATTCCCTGGAGCAAGGAATGGCAACCCACTTAATTGTTCTTGTCAGGAGAATGCCAAGGACAGAAGAACCCGGTGGGCGTCCATGGGGTCACAAAGAGTTGAACATGACTGAGCGACTAACACACACACACACACACACACACACACAAAGACATCTACTCATACTGAAGACCTGTGGCAGAAAGATGGGATAATTCATCCCACGTGAGATTTCTTCTTTTTTAAAATCAGTGAAGAATGTTTTTCAGAAGTTTTGCCCTCCACCCACCGCAGGTAACTTTCCCTCGGATCTAATTGGTCAGAATGCGTCACGTGTCCACGGCTAAACCAATGGCTGCTGGGGAACAGGAGCCTTGGTTGGCTTGGACCAATCAGGAATCAGCCTCTGGGGGTACCCTCCGAATTCTGTGACCACAATTTTTTAAAAAAATATTGCACTAGGAAGGCTTGGCTGTGGGCTGGGGGGAGGAGTGTCTGTAGGCCACGCCACCAACAATGTCTCCTGCACTGTTCCTGACCGCCCCCCAGCCTGGGAGGGGCCACCATCCCTCCGGATTCACACAGCCTGTTGCGTTCCCTCTATGCCACTTGGCAACTTGTCTCTGTTCCCTCAGCCCCCTGATATTAGTGCCCCACAAGCAGGAAGCGGAGCTCATCCACCTTATTCTCATCCCAACTCCTAGCACAAGGCCTGACACCTTGTTAGAGCTCAGAGTAATTTAAGTGAATACATTTCCTCCCAGTGGTGTTCCCTTAAAGCATAATATACTCCTTGTTTCAGATACACTTGATGAGACACTTCATTTGGAGGAAATGTAGGAGGTTTCACATCTACCCTTAAGCTGTGTACTCCCTCAGCATAAGGCCTGCTCTGGGCACATCTCTGTATTCCCTGGTGCCTACTACAGTCCCTGATCCACAGGACATGTGCATAGTTTAGGATATAACACATAATAAATAGGTTTCCATGTAACACAGCAAAGAGAAAAATGAACTCTGCTGCATGTGCAGTGGATGCATCTCTTAGACACAAGTTTAAATGATAGAAGCAAGACATGAAAGAGTAATGGCGTAAGATTCTATTTATATAAAGTTCAAACATGGCGAAACTAATTCTTGGTGATAGAAGAAAGAAAGTGATCACTGTGAGGGGAGGGGGATTGACTGGGAGGAGTCACATGAGAGCCTGGGGTGGGCTGCAAACGTCCTAGCTCTTGACCTGGATGATGGTGACATGTGTGTCCATGAAAATTTAACAGAGCTTTAAACTGTGGTACATCTAGTCAACAGAATCTTATTCTATTTTGTTAAAAAGACATGAGCTATTAAGCCACGAATGAAATTGAAATGTACATTGCTAAGTGAATGAAGTCAATCTGAAAAGGCTACATACCATAGAATTCCAAGTGTATGACATTCTGGAAAAAGCAAAACTAAGGAAACACTAAAAAGATCAGTGGTTGCCAGGGATGGAGGGAGGGGAGAGGGATGAATAGGCAGAGGATTTTTAGGGCAGTGAAACTATTCTGTATGATATTAGAATGGTGGATACATGTTACACATTTATCCAAACCCACAGAAAGTACAACACCCAGAGTGAAGCCTAATGTAAAGTATGGACTTTCTGTGATGATGTGTTAGTGTAGGTTAAAGGAATGTAACATATGTACCATGTGGAGGGGGATGTTGATAGCGGGGAGGCTGTGAGTTGGTTAGGGTCATGGGGCAGGGGATATATGAAAGTGAAAGTTGCTCAGTTGTGTCCGGCTCTTTGCGACCCTGTGGACTATACAGTCCATGGACTTCTCCAGGCCAGGATACAGGAGTGGATAGCCTTTCCCTTCTCCAGAGGATCTTCCCAACCCAGGGATAGAACCCAGGTCCCCTGTGTTGCAGGTGACTTCTTCACCAGCTGAGCCACATAGGGGAACTCTCTATATCATCCACTCAGTTTTGCTGTGAAACTAAAACTTTGCTAAAAAAGAAAATCCATTTCTAAAAAATTCTTGAGCAAGCTATTTTGTGCATTGTACAGCATGTGATATCTACATCATAAAGGACAAAATATTCTCCTTAAAAATAGCATTCATAATCATTCTCTAAAGGCTTACAGGAAGCCAGATCTTGCCTGAGTTCTGTACCTGTAGTATTTTCTAGAATGCAGGTGGTGGGAGCACACAGATTTACCTGGCTTGATCTCCATCCTGCTCTCAGCGGCCAGCATATCATAAAGGTTTATCAGGTGGAGGTCTGATGCTGAAGCTGAAGCTCCAATACTTTCTGATGCAAAGAGCTGACTCGCTGGAGAAGACCCTGATGCTGGGAAAGATTGAGGGCAGGAGGAGAAGAGGGCGGCAGAGGATGAGATGGTTAGATAGCATCGCCAACTCAAGGGACGTGAATTTGAGCAAACTCTGGGAGATAGTGAAGGACGGGGGAGCCTGGTGTGCTGTAGTCCATGGGGTCCCAAGAGTCAAACGTGACTTAGTGACTGAACAGCAACAACAGGTGGAGAAATGTGCTCCTTGTAATATTACAAAAGCCCCCGTGCTGGAAGAACAGCATAGTGTCCATTTCACAGAAGCGGAAACCAAGTTTCTGAAAGGAAGGTGACTGCGTGATCCATAGCTGGTTAAGTGGCAAAGCCAGGACTTGTTGTACTGATAGAAATCCTGCATTCTGAACCCTTGTGCTCTGCCACCTCCAATTTTCAGTGAAGCTGACCCCCAAGAGCTCAAGTGTTGAGAAGGCATGTAGGTACAACTATTCACAGGAGTTGTCACGGAGGTTGTGCTTTTCCTAAATTAATTGCTATTGTCTCTGGGACGAGGTTACAAAGTGCCCTGATTGTAGCTGTGATAAGGGGATATTCCAAGTCCAAGTTCAACCCATCAGTCTGTCAGTAACTTTGACACCTTGATTCCCTGTCACCTGGTAACTACTAAAAGGTATAATATTCTGAAACCTTTAATTTTACCTTCTGTGGGAGAGGAAAATTGATGGGGGAGAGGTAGGATGCAATTTGAGACATGTGCAAATTACCTTTTGACTCTCATGAATGTATATTCCACATCTGATGCCTGCCTTGGCGAGAATCTTCGTCCCCCAGGCGAGCTAGGTTGATGGCCATCAGCACATAATTGCTGGGCTCAGCCCCATCTCTCCTGCCAGGGAATGAAATCTTGTTCAAGGTCAGCATCAAGGTGTCAGTCTGAAAGCTTCCAGTGGCAAGGGAGCTGCCTCTGCAACAAGATAGTTACGTATGTGTGTGTGTGTACACACATCTGATGATGCTTAATGAGGCCAAGTAAAAGGAGAGGTGAGAAGGTGCTCTAGCGGCACTTCAGAGACGGGATGGCGCCCAAAGCCAGACTGGAGGGGGCTGTCGGTGAGTGGGTGATGGTGACATGGAAATAGCCTGTATGCACTGTTCTGAGAAGTTTGCCTGACAGAGAAGAGAGATAGAAAAAGGAGCATCGTCAGATTTCCTTGGTGGTCTAGTGGCTAAGACGCCACGCTCCTAATGCAGGGGGCCCAGGATTGATCCCCGGTCAGGGAACTCTTAATAGAGCCCACATGCCACAACTAACAGTTCATAAGCTGCAACTAGAAGGTCCTGTGTTCTGCAACTAAGTCCTGGCGCAGCCAGATAGATAAACATACAAAAATAAATATGAAAAAAAGCAGCACTGTGAGAAGTCCATTGGAGATGTTTTGGGAAATATTTTTCACTGTGATAAATACGTGTCTCGTAGAACTTGCCATTTTAATGTGTACACTTCATTAATGCATTCAGAACGCTCTGCAGCCATCAGTACTATCACCACTCTTGAGCTCCAAACCTTCTTCATCACCCTCGAAGGAGAGTCCCCCCTCACTAGGCTTTCCTCGCTCCCCCCAGTCCCTGGCAACCACCAGTCTGCATTCTCTCACTCTGGACGACCTGCTCTGGACTTTTCACATGCATGGGCTCATACAAGATGCAGTCTCCTGGAACTGGCCTCTCTCACTGAGCACGAGGTTTTCAAGGCTCATCATTGTAGTTCGAAGGAGAGTCCCCCCTCACTAGGCTTTCCTCGCTCCCCCCAGTCCCTGGCAACCACCAGTCTGCATTCTCTCACTCTGGACGACCTGCTCTGGACTTTTCACATGCATGGGCTCATACAAGATGCAGCCTCCTGGAACTGGCCTCTCTCACTGAGCACGAGGTTTTCAAGGCTCATCATTGTAGCATGCATCAATATTTTATTCCATTTATGGCTGAATAATACTCCATTGCATGCGATAATACATTTTGTTTCTCAGTTTATTTTTTGGTGGACACTTGAATTGCTTCTGGTGCTCCATGCTCTGTCGCTAAATTGTGTCCGACTCTTTGAGACCTTACGGTAGCCCGCCAGGCTCCTCTGTCCATAGGATTTTCCAGGCAAGAATACTGGAGTGGGTTGCCATTTCCCTCTCCGTGGATTGCTTCTACCTTTTGGCTATTTTTGGGTAGTGCTGCAGTAAACATTCATGTTCAAGTTTGTTTTTATTTTTTTCCTTGAACAGCTGTTGTCAATTCTTTGGGGTAGACACCTGGGAACATAATTGCCAGGTCACTTGATAATCCTAGGTTTAACCTGTTGAGAAACCGTCAAACTAGTGATGTCTGAGGCTTCCAATTTCTCTGTATCTTTGACAACTATTATTCTTTTACCAGTTTTTTTTCTTTTTGAGGGGTTTTCTTAGAGTGAAGATTCCTTGTAATGAGCACTCACCATGGGCTCAATGGCTCAGGAACAGTGGTGAGCAGATGGCTGGCCCTGCCATCCAGGGGTTTCATAGCCTCATATGACCATGGGAAAGGCAAGGACCAAAAGAAACTTCCAAACTCTATCTTGGACCAAGAGTTTCCAGTCAGTTCTTTCTACCTCCAGCTGTGGACAATCAAAGTAGAAATTTAGACACGGGATTCCAAGCCCTTTTCAGGGAAGCAAGGGAAAAGAGCACAGACTTTGATGTGAAAGCTCTTTAGGTTCATCTGCTCACCGAGACCTCAAACAAGTCTTTCAATCATCCAGAGCCTTGGCTTTCCTGGCAGGAAAATGGGAACAATACTGTTTCCCTGGGGGAGTTACTATGATATTTATGCAGATAAATGACAAAAGTGAAGACCCAGCTCGGTGCCTGACACTTAGTAGATGCTCAATAAACATGTTTTCTTTTCCCTGGGTCAATGGAGAAAATTTTAAAAAAGAAGTGAAATTAACAAGAATGTGTGTTTCCTTTACTCCAGAACTAGCTAAGGCAGACAGGAGCATTTGCAGAGGTGGCCTCAGTTGTGGGCCAAGGACATACCACAGACATGCTCCCTGCCATTGATCTAGGCCCCCACTCACATAACAGCCTTGTGGGGTCCCCTCTGTCTTCCCAGGAATTCCAGTGCTCGGCAAGCTTTGGGGTACCCCAGTTGCATTGGTTTCCAAGAGCTACTGTAACAAAATAACACAAACTGTGTGACTTAAAACAATAGAAATTTGGGATTTGCCTGGTAGGTCAGCGGTTAAGGGTTCATCTGCTAAAGCAGGAGACACGGGTTCAATGCCTGGTCCAGGAGAATCCCGCATGTTATGGAGCAACTAAGCCTGCACACTGCAGCTCCTAAGGCCGGTTCACCTGGAGCCCATGCTCTGCAACAAGAGAAGCCACCACGATGAGAAGCCCTGGCACATGCTCCCCACCACCAGAGAAAGCCCAGGCCACCCTCTGGGGGTGGTTGGCAATCCTGGCGTAGCAGTCTTCAGAAAGAGCGTGGCCCCGTGCATACCTTTATTTCAGATTTTTAGCCTCCTGGACATTGAGAGAATCACTTCCTGGGTTTTTTGTTTGTTCTTCTGCACTGGGTCTTCGTGGCTGTGTAGCCACGACACTCTAGTCTCTGCCTCTATCTTCACTTGGGCTTTGCCCTTCTATGTGCCCCCTCCCAAATTTTCTACTTCTTATAAGGACACCAATCACTGGATTAGAGCTCACCCTAAGCCAGTATGATCTCCTTTTAACTTGATTATATCTGCGAGGTCTCTATTTCCAAACTAAGTCACATTTTCAGGCACTGGAAACTTAGGACATCTCTCTTAAGGGGCATGATTCAACTTATGCTGCTGGTTAATGGTTGAATGAGGGCATGGACTCAGGCTTTACAGAGGATGGAGACAGTTTGGGGAGCCTTCTTTAAGGGGAAGAACGCGAAATTATGAATGCAAATTTAGGTAGAGGGCCCTGGACAGGGGCAAGCAAGTGGGGGATCCTATGACTTAAGCATCTTTAGCGTCATGAAAAATCTACCTCTGAAAAAATCTCATGTAGCCTGTTTCAGTTCCTGTACTCATTACATGCAACCAAAGGAATAAACAGTTAAAAATGACAAATGATTAAAACATAACTTTTAAAACAGATGAACATTTCTGCATATATAATAGAGCAGGTCTGCAAGGAAAATAACCTCCACATCTCGACGGCTTGTGACAGGTGGAGTTGTGTATGACTGTCATTTATTTTTCTCTTTGCTTATCTAAATTTGCTGGCCTGTCTACAACGAGCATATATTGCCTTTATAAAAACCATAACCATCTTCTCCTTGCAGGCTTGATGTGTCGATTAGAGTCAGGATGGGTCTGAGGCCCTCGCGGAGAGCCGCACGGCCAGCGGTTGTCATTGATATCTGTCCTGGGAGATGCTATTTCCTCAAAGGCTCCATTGAGCCCACATGACCTCCCCTTAGGTTTCCTCGGTTTTCCCTCATCAGCACCCCCAGAAGGCTGCCTGGCTCAGATTGGGAAGGTACCCAGAGAGCCAATGGCCAGTGTCCGCACAGGAGAGGCCCCACCACAGAGAATGAGGTGCCGTGGCTGTTGATCCGTTTCCCTGATTTACATCAATTTACATTCAGCTCTGGAGTAATCTACATGAAAATCAGGCCGCCTCCATCTATTCCACTGAAATCAGATGAGGCCGCCTGGCCTGTGGGATGATGTGGGGAGATGCTCCCTCACTTCCCAAACCCTGGGCAGATTAATTTGTCAGCCAAAACAAGGGCTGGCATTGTAATCATGGCCACCTAGCACTCTTTCACTTTCCCCAAATTGGATAGATAAATGGATATTTGTGGTTTATTAACCTGAGTGTTTTGTCTAGCTGCATTTTCCATTTCCTCTCCTTCTAGAAGGAGCTGGTATGTTTTTTCATGTAAGATTATTGAGGCCATTCATTCATTCATTCCTCTAACGATGATTTACTGAGGTCTTCCACGTACCAGGCAACTGTGCTTGGTGCTCAGGAGAGACGGTTGATTGTCTTTGTCCTTGTCTTTAGTTGATGTCCCTGCTCTTGACTTATTTTTTAAAATGGAGTTTTTAATGTAGGTATAACCTATATATAGTAAAATGCATAAACCTCAAGTGTATGACTTGACAAATACTAGCACATGTAGCCTGTAACCTCCATCATGAATGGATAATGATGTGCCTGCTTAATTTTTTTTTTAAATTGAAGTATACTTACAATATTGTGTTAGCATCAAGCATACAGCAAAGCAATTCAGTTATACATATCTATATATTCTTTTTCAAATTCTTTTCCATTGTACGCTATTACAAGATATTGAGAATGGTTCACTGCGTTATACAGTAGGTCCTTGTTGTTTATCTACTTTTATATAGTAGTGTACATATGTTAAGCCCAAACTCCTAATTTCTGTCTCTCTGCTAAATGTCCATTGACAGAAAAATGGGTAAAGAAAACATGAGTGTGTGTGTATATATATATATATATATACACAATGTGATACATGCAATGTGTTATATACAGTGTGGGACGTAATAATACAGTGTTATACAATATTGTATGTATTAACACAATGTTATATGTATTAATACAATGAATATTACTCAGCCATAAAAAAGAGTAAAATAATGCCATTTGCAGTAACATGGATGGACCTAGAGGTTAACATACTAAGTGATGTGCCTATTTTCCAATTTTGTTAAAGGAATAAAAGAGTCAGTAAATGCATAATCCCTGGCACAAAGTATGTGCTCAATATACCTGAGGGTATTTACTGTGGCAAAACCTTTAAAACTTACTATCTCCAGAAGCAAAGTCCTTGACCACCTATTCTGCAGGTGTTTCCATGGTTACGTGTGACCTGGCACCCAGGTGAGGTCTTCTCTGAGTAGGTGTTGCCATGACCCTGGCTTATATTTTGATCTTCATCTCTCCCTGTTTCTCATTTACTGGGAGGAGTTGGAAGGAGATTGGGTTAAAAATGTATTTTTCCTGTAAAGTAATAACATTTTAAAAGTTTTTCAATATTGGCAGAGTTACCATCAAACTACACTTGGCAAGAATTTTGAAGATGCATAGTGCATCTTTGCCAGTCTTGCTAATAACATGATCTGAAGAGGTTTGATCATTGTTACTTTTCCAATTCAGCATGAAATGTGGTATTTGCCACCAAAATATATCATTTGTAAGAGCATGGAAAGTGCTTCCTAGAATTTCATCAAAATTTTTTTCTACTTTCATGCAATTTTTAGCATAGGAAACAGAACTAAGTTCAATCAGATAACTATTTTGATACTTTTCTCAAAATGGAAATTGTTTTCTTATGATTTCAGATTTTTTGAAGTGTGAGAGACACTCTTGTCTCCCCAACCCGACCTCCTCTCCCTAAAGAGACCAGACAAAGGTACCCCCCACTTTCACAGCCCCCTTGGGCTAGAGGCGCTTCCTTACAGCATCCTCTGCACCACTTCTTTTCTCCAGGATCACCTGAACCTGGTTTGCAGTTTTTCCAACAACTCATAGAACCCTTTCACTGTGCCTCGCCCTCCCCGCAGCCTTCACCACTGGCCAGCCTGAAACCTTCTGAGGGCACCCCACCCCGCTCTAAGAGTCTCCCCTGTGGTGATTCCAAACTCTTTCTTTTGTTCCCCGACCCCCAGAGGAGGAAGCCGCTTTCTCCGAAATGCCTTAGAGTTGTCTTTCTACCCGTTCAGCTACACAGTTACCCACTGTATACCTAGTTAACCATCCTGTATGTCTGATTCTCTGTTCAGCTACCTTGTGCGGTTTCTGTCTCCTGTCTGTTCCCCACTCACACCCCAACAACCAGCCTTCCCGGTCCTCAGCCCCAGCTTCGAATTGTTGAACATCACTGAATCTTGCTTTACTGATTGGTGAAGTGGGAAGAACGGTAACAAACCACCATCAGCCTGGAGGGGCTTCTTAGGTTTGTAGCCGTGGATCCTCTCTGCCAGAAGCTCCCTGCTCCCTCCAGGCTGGTGAGGGGCCTCTCATTGTGATCACGTGACTCTCTATACTTTGCCCTTGTGTATATCTAGCAAGTATTTGTAGAGTGCTATTACGGACTGATTATTTTTTTTTTAAATCCACATATTGAAAACTTAACCCCCCAGCATGACTGTATTTGGAGATGGGGCCTTTGAAACTGGTCAATCCTAGAGGAAATCAACCCTTAATATTCTTTTCTATACTTTGCCCTTGTGTATATCTAGCAAGTATTTGTAGAGTGCTATTACGGACTGATTATTTTTTTTTTAAATTCACATATTGAAAACTTAACCCCCCAGCATGACTGTATTTGGAGATGGGGCCTTTGAAACTGGTCAATCCTAGAGGAAATCAGCCCTTAATATTCTTTAGAAGGACTGATGCTGAAGTTCCAATACTTTGGCTACCTGATGTGAAGAGCCGACTTATTGGAAAAGACCCTGATGCTTGGAAAGATTGAGGGCAGGAGGAGAAGCGGGCAACAGAGGATGAGATGGTTGGATGGCATCACTGACTCAAGGGACATGAGCAAACTCCAGGAGGTGGTAAATATCAGGGAAGCCTGGTGTTTTGCAGTCCATGGGATCCCAAAGAGTTGGACACGACTGAGTGACTGAACAACAACAAAATTTTATGGGAAGGCAGGAAGGCAAGCCAGGAAGAGGGCCCTCACCAGAAACAGAACCCTGTCAGAATCTTCACCTGGACTTCCAGCCTCCAGAACTATGGGAAAATAAATTTCTACTGTTTAAGCTCCTGCCTGCAGGTGGGACCAGCCAATGCTGGTCGTTTCTGTCCTCCCAGAAACAAACCCACCGTGTGTCACACAGCAGGTACTCAATCAACGTTTGCTGGCAAGGAATGTCTAAAAATCCAAGTAGCCGGGAGCATTCTGCAAACTGTAAAGCCCTGTGAGCTCAATCCCTGTTATGACCTTCAGGCCACTCTCCTTGGTCTGAAGCACTCTTTGGTCTGAAGCACTCTTTGAGGAATTCCCTCAATGCTGTCCAAATCTCAAATCCCATTCATTCTTGGAACAGAGCTTGTGCTGGCCCATAGTCAGTGATTCTCTCTGGCCTTCCCTGACCTGCCCTTGAGTGCAGTGGAGTGATCTTCCCTGGGGGATCTTCCTGCTGTGAAGGGCTGGATTGGACAGTTATTAGATTCTCTAGCGTCCCCAGTTCTAATTTCCCTTTAATCCAGAGGACTCGGGAGAATGTCCAAATCGCCTTCTGCACTGTTTCCAGAATCTGAAGCTGGGGGAACTCCACTTCCTTTATCTCCTTGGGAGTTAATGAAAGCAAGAGGAAGGGCAGTGAGGTCTGGCAGAGTCTTTCAACCTCAAATCCCACCGCCTAACCATGGTGGGGGCGACTAGCTCTTTACATCCATGGCTAAGCCAGCTCCTCTTCAAAGAGCACTGAAGTTTAAAAAAAAGTATAAGAAAGAAAGAGATGAACCACTGTGTTTACATGGAAAGTGGTTCCACATTCCTGCCGTATGGAACACAGAGTGTCCTGGAGTCGGCAGCTACCTGGCTGCGTTCCCTACCTTATTATAGAGCAGGGGAGCCAAATTTCCTTCTGGGTATCTATAAATAAAGTGCTTTGTCCACAGGCAGTTCGGTGGAAGCATTTTTCCGACCAGTGTACATATGAGTTTCATTTCTCCACAAGAGACACATCAGATTGGAGATGTTAGTTTAAGTCCACTGCTATGTGTAGTAATAATAACTTTTTCACAGCATCTAGTTCCCTTCTTTAGAAACTCCCCCATCCCCCTGCTTCAGTCTAGGTTTATGTAGAAATTCTACCTAGGAAAGGCAGGCACTGCATTCCAAAATTCTTTCAGTTTAAGAATTTTAGAAGGGTATGGGATACAATTTCTTCTGCTGCAGGTCAAATGTTCCATTTATGATCTCTGGGGATGGCTGGTGGATTCTCCTTTTTCTGCTAATAGGAGCTAAGTAGCTGGCCATATTTCCCTTTTCACCTCATCTGCCAGGGAGCTCAGTGCTAGCAACAACTTATGCCTGTGCCTCTGAATCCTCTGTTTTCCAAATTCCTGATGTCATCTTTGATTATCCTTAGCAAACCTCAATGTTAACATAAGCTTACCCATCATATCTCAGAAAGAGGCACGATGCAAAGAAATGTTAGTTTTAAAATAGTTGTTCTTTTTAGTGGCTGCTGGTCTTAGAATGAAAGCACAGGATGGATGGGGCACTGGGCATGGACTGGGAGAAGAAAATCAGAACAGAGGGGAAGGAGAAGAGGAAAAGGACCTTCAATGTGTATGAACTTTGCATCTTGCATTATGTAAGTACTTAACAGATTTTTTTTTTTTTTAATTTAAGATGCACAGCAGCAGTTCTTCTAAGGCAGAATGGCTGAGCCAAGCTTGGATCTAGGTCTAATTCCAGAGCTGGAGGACACTGCATGCCATCATATCACTCCCCCCAACACCCGCCAAGTAGCCAACAAGGAAGAGGCCAGCTGATACCAGAACGTGCCTGTGAACACACAGTACCGTGTGCTAAAGTGCACAGGGCAAGTTTGGTTGATGTCAACAGGGAGGACCAAAGGGACTGGATTTTATGTGAAAGGTTGTATACAGCAAGTCCAAGGCATCTATCCGCTCAGTGCAAGAGCCTCCTGACTGGCTTTGCAGTTTCTTCTCCCTGATGCCCTGTCCTTCCACTTGCCAAAGGCATCTGGTCAAGAAGTGAGATTTCACCCTCCCTGAAAGCTCACACATGAATGAGCATGCTGGTTTCATGGATGTTGATAGAAGACGCGAGACGCCCACATCAGAGACGAAAGACTGTGTCCCTCCCTGAAAAGCAGTGGGCGGTGTTGGCACGGTCCCCAAAGGCTCCTCAGCCCCACTTTCCACAGATATGACAGGGATGCCCGAGACGAACAGTCACACATGTCCTCGTTTTGCATTCCAAGAGAGGAACTCTGAGCTTGGGGGACTCGCCCTGTTCCAGCAAGCAAGAAACAAGTCCGTTCTTTGTCATGGAGGGGACATTGCTTGGTGTCTCAAACTCCACACGACCCTGAGAAACGGCTCAAGTAAAGAGTGGTCAGAGCCTTGTACTCTTGGCCACGTCTGGTAAGATGAATTCCCAATGGCCTAGGACAGGATTCACACGCCTGAACACGGCCCTGTAGGCGCAGAACCACCTGACTCCTGCCAGCCCCCTGCCCTCACCTGCTAACCCCACACCCCTCACTCACTCTGTCCAGTTACACTGGCCTCCTCAGGGCCTTTGTCCTTGATCCTCTTCCATCTCTTCATGGGGTTGCTCCTTTTCACCCTTTGGATGGCACCTCCTTAAGGACATGTTCCTCAATTTCAGCTACTGCAGACTCACACCCACAACATTAAATCATATCTGCCATATCCTTCTCAAATGCTATCAGACTCTGAAAAGACCTTGATTTATAATTGTGTTTCCTCTCCTTGTCTGTCAGGACCTCATCTGTCTTGTTCCCCACTGTACCCTTCAGAGCCTAGAGCAGGGTCCAGTTGCTAAACAAAGATTTGGGTTGTGGTCGGGAGGGGAACTTCTCTGGTAACCCAGTGGCTAAGACTCCATGCTCCGAATGGAGGGGGCCCAGGTTCAATCCCTGGTCAGGGAACTAGATCCCATATGCTGCAACTAAAGAACCCTCCTGAGCTCAAATCTGGGGCTCTGTGTCAACCTAGGGGGGTGGGATGGGGTGGGCGGTGGGAGGGAGGCTCAAGAGGGAGGGGACATATGTATACCTATGGCTGATTCATGTTGATGCATGGCAGAAACCAGCACATTATTGTAAAGCAATTATCCTCCAATTAAAAATAGATAAATTTAAATTAAAAAAAAAGGAACGAACTCTCGTGCTGCAACTAAAGAAACTGCATGCCACAACGAAGATCGGAGATTCCGCAGTTTGCTTAGTTGCAAACCCATCACAACCAAATAATTAAAATAAATAAATATTTTAAAAAGAGATTTGGGGACTCTCTAAATGTACGGCAGGGAGAATCCCAGCTCAGGAGGCTGCAGGCTCCAATAGCATCCCCAGGGGTGGTATATGCCAACCAAGGAGCTTCCTGCTACTTCAGAAACATAAAACTCAGCATGACTCAGCTTAATGCCAGCGTGCAAGTATTGTGTGACTCACTGTTGTGCTTCAGACACGAGGCTTCTCCTTCCAGCGGCTTCTGAGAACATCAACTGGGACACCAGGGTGTGACTGTAGGGCAAGCCAAGTGATGGGTGGCCAAGTGATGGAAAGTCTTCAGAAAAGACTCAGATACAGAGTTTATCAGGATGTGGGATCCATTCAAGGGAATTCGGGGCATGGTCACAATTAACCAACCAGGCTGGAGGCAATGGCAGCTTGAGTCACAGGATGGTGAGGTACCCGTGGGGGATTCCTGGACTCCTGCGCACCCACAGCCGGGGGTGGAAAAAACCAGAGCCAGAAAAGAGGACTGAGAAGGAATAGTGTGAGAAGTTGGAGACCATGAGATGATGTCTTCACAGAAGGAGATGGCAGATGACCCAAGGGACAAGAGGGCTGGCCAGTGGACGTCCAGGGGTGGGAGCAGCGGCGGCGGTGGTGGTGGGCAGGAGAGTCTAATGCTGGCAATGAGGAAATGAGGATAAGACCCTCCTTACCTGGATGAGTAGGGGCAAGTCTCCTAACCTCTCTGGGCCTTCGTAAGTGATCCCTGTTACCAGTGAAAGTGAAAGTCACTCAGTGATGTCTGACTCCTTGTGACGCCATGGACTGTAACCTGCCAGGCTCCTCTGTCCATGGAATTCTCCAGGCAGGAGCACTGCAGTGGGTTGCCATTTCCTTCTCCAGGGCATCCTCCCAACCCAGGGATCGAACCTGGGTCTCCCGCATTGCAGGCAGATTCTTTACCGTCTAAGCCACCAGGGAAGCCCCGATAGGAGAAGGAAGCCTCTGTCCTCAGAGATCCTCCTGCTGTTACTATACTATCAGCAGCAGTGATGGAACCTGAGAGCAGGAGAATCTCTGGGGACAGTGGCTTCCAGCTCCTAGACCAGTTTGATGGGTGGGGGCGGGGTGCCTTTTCACTCAGCTGCTGCCCTTCTCAACCACTAGAGGATGTCTGAAAACCAGCTACAAAATGGTGGCTGGGTTTCTGGGCCAGTGGGTGGACTTTATTGGGAGTTGGATTCAAAGTCAGACAAATAATATGCATCTACTTCCTGGGGTCTGGCAATACACAAGGGAAGTCCAAGGAGACTCTGTGTTTGTCCATTTGTCAAGCATACCGTGATCCCTTACTGGGTTCCGGGCTTTGGCGGGGCTCTCAGGATAAAGAATAAATGAGACCCAGTGGCACCGTATGGTGGAGAGAACAGGGCAGCTCTGCACTCACATGCCAGGCCCAGGATGCCAGGAGAAATGAGTACTCCTCCCCAGCTGGTCTCACGGGACGTGCTTAGGGACATGGGGCACAGAGGTCTTGAGGACACAGTCACCTTTGGGGACAGACTGCTCCTCATCTTTTCTCCTGGAGATCACACCTGGGTGCATTTTAACCAAAGGAAGAGATACAGAGGAGCCAGGTAAGCTTCCCCAAGGACTGTGGTCTGTGGTTCACCACCCTTTCTGCCCCCTTTGGCTGTGGAGACCTGATTGTGGAGTGTGGATACATCAAGAATCCATACTGGGCTTCCCTGGTGGCTCAGCGGTAAAGAATCTGCCTGCCAATGCGAGAGACATGGGTTCGATCCCTGCTTGGGGAACTAAGATCCCACATGCCATGGAGCAACTGAGCCCATGCTCCACAACTACTAAGTCTGTGCTCTGAGCCCAGGAACTGCAGCTACTGAGCCCATGAGCTGCAACTACTGAAGCCCGCGAGCCCTAGAGCCCGTGCTCCACAAGGGAAGCCACGGCAATCAGAAGCCCAGTGAGGAGCCCCAGCGGTGTGACTACAGAGTTGCCCCCGCTCGCCATAACTAGAGGAGCGCTCACGCAGCAATGAAGACCCAGCACAGCCAAAATTACATACAATTATAAAAAGGAAAAAAAGAATCCATAAAAAGCCATTGTCCTTCCAGCCTCCCTACATCTGCCTTGGGTTCCTGATATCAGTGCCCGCCATCCACATCAGAACACACACCTCATTTCAGGAGAACAGCTTGTAGCACATTCCTCTGGCCAAGGTGTACCTGATCTCCTTTGCTTTTGTCAACCTCAAAGAGCTGGAGGGGGATGGGTACTTCCCTGGTGGTCCAGTGGTTGAGAATCTGCCTTCCAATGCAGGGGATGTGGGTTCGATCTCTGGTTGGGAAACTAAGATCCCACATACTTCAGGGCAACTAGACCTGAGTGCCGCAACTGCTCAGCCTGTGTACTCCAGAGGCTGTGAGCCACAACTAGATAGAAGCCTGCCAGCCACAACTAGAGAAGCCTGTACTGCAACGAAGAGCTGTAACGAAAGATCCCACTTGCTGTAACTAAGACCCAGTGCAATCAAATAAATTAAAAAAAGAGAGAGAGAGAGCTGAAGGATCCAGGGAGTCGAGGTCGCCTGCAAGGCTGGCAACTTAGCTCAGTCTGTTCAGGTCGGAAGCCTGCAGACCCCTCTGCTTACTGATGGGAAACCGATGCCCAGAATGTGGAAAGGACTGGCCCAAGGCCATCAGTGAACCAGGGATGGGACCAGAGCTCAGAACTCCTGCCAAAACGGCCTCCTGAAGCATGTTGAAACTGAACTGATACTGACCTTAAAAATCACCCAGAGCCCTGATTTAAAACAAACAAACACAGACTCTGGAGACACACCACAGACCTCCTAAATTAGAACCTCTAAGACAGGGCAGGGGCCAAGAAATCTGAATTTTGAAATTCAAAACCACTCCCGGTGGTGGTGATTGGTTTGATGGGCCAGTGTGGTCTTCTCTGCTATTTAAACCCATGTGCCAGGTTTTCTCTGCCCGCCTCCCAGATCCCTCTTTCTACCCTGCTGGTACCCCTTGAGCCTAACCTGTATGGAGTTAACCCAGACCCCTGGCTCTCTGGCTCTCTGTAGGGTTTGGTGGATGGGAGGTGGGAGAGAGGTCAGAGGCAGAGGAGGGGAGGGAGGGTGTTCACTGCTCTCGCTTACTCCATGCTGGGCAGCTGCTGGTCAAGTCCAAGGTTCCCTCCCTCTCAGAGGTCTCTCTCTGAGACCTCCTCCCACCTTGTTCTTTCAGTAGTAACAGGTCTCCCCTCCAATGCTAGCCTGGGGCATCTTACCACCCCCTGGAGTTTCTCCCCAGCCCCGCCCACCCCTCTGTCTTCCATCCCTTCATCCCACTGTCTTTGGTGAAACACCCTGCTGTGCCATCCAGGTTCATGCAGGCATTGATCTCTATCAAGATGGAGGCCACCTTGACATCCAGCCTTGGGGAGAAGGTTTTGGAATCTGATTGTGAAGGGAGAACAGAGGAAGCCTGTAGCGGTGTCCTAGACAGGGTGATTCCCCCGCTGAGCCTCGCAGGGCCAAGTGTCCCTTCAAAAAAATAAATTCATAAATGGCCCTTGGCAAGCTGTTTACCTGTCTCTTATACACATCTCCAGCCTTGGGGAGAAGGTTTTGGAATCTGATTGTGAAGGGAGAACAGAGGAAGCCTGTAGCGGTGTCCTAGACAGGGTGATTCCCCCGCTGAGCCTCGCAGGGCCAAGTGCCCATGAGGAAGGGAAGGAGAGCAGGTGAGAATCTGGCCTGGCACCAGGCAGAGGGCCCCGCAAGCCACACAGACTCACAGGAGTCCAAGAGAGCCAGGCGCGGGGAGATGGGAATGGGGGTGACTCAGCAAGGGCAGGGGTAGCGAGAAGATCCCAGGAGGAGTTCATGAGACTTCCCAAGCTGGTGGAGGGTAAGTTCTGACAGCCCCACCCTGCCAGTGGGAAGGATACACCTGCGAGAGGGAAAATGATGCTTTGCAGCTCACCTTTGGAAGCAACTGAAGTTCACGGCAGGCTGCCTTGCGTGCGACTCGGTTCCCTTAACCATAACGCTGGGGTGACAATCCCGCCTGACCTCCCTTGCGGACACATAGGGAAGACCTGTGAATGTGAAAGCACTTTGCAAACTATAAAGTGCTGGGCCCAAAGGAACAATGATGACCGTTATTGAGGCAAAGGAAACAATGGGGCTGTTGGCTTTCCCAGAAATGAAGGTTTCCTCGCCTCCCCCCTCCCTGGGCTCACTCTGACGCTTTGGACTCCCCTGATCGAATAACCAAATGCCCAGCTGCTCCCCAGACAGACGGACGCCTGCTGCTGTCTCCAGCAGCCCCGGACTCCCGGAGCCACCGCACCACTGTCCCCAGCACAAGCGGAAGGTGCTGAAAATCTATTTTCAAGCTCTCTGATTAGGTGATGACAGCTCTGGTTTTAGCCAATTAAATACCATTTTCATTCACATATATCAGGCCCTGAAATGGGGGCGTTTGTTTTAGGAGGACTTCCTCCTTGGGTTTCTGTCTCCTCCACATTTATGTTTCGGCCAGGGCTTCGTGGTCTTCAGACACCTAGGGGTGGGGTTTTAAGCTGTGCTGGACGCCGGGGTCTGGGACAAGTCGTGACCGCATAGAGTCTGGAGTGTGGTAGAGAGACAGAGAAACTTCATTATTCCTCTAATACGAACTGAGCTCGTCCTTGCTAAGTCTGGTCCCTGCCCTCAGGGAGGTTCCATTCTAGTGTGTGAAAACAGACAGTGAAATTCCATGGTTAAGTAATGTACTAAGAGCTACGAACGACGACCTTTAAGAGCATCACAGTTGGGAACTGGATGGTCACATTGAAGCCACGTGCAAATGTTCTGGCCAATGTTCTGTCTTCCTTTCAAAGGTGCTTGCTACAAAATGGGACACAAGATCATGAAAGCTGGCCAAACAGGTCTGCATTGGAAGCCTCCATCTTCCCATCTGTAAAATAGGATGATAACAATAATAGCCACTGCTTTATAGAGCTGCAGGTTCTCTAGAGGCAACGAGCTAACTCGTGGACACGCAGTTCACAGTGCCTGGTGCAGAGCAGATGCCGGCAACTGTTCCTTGCTGGCATTGTAATTATTCCGCGCCTGACCTGGCTCCCACGGAGCTGCAGGGCTGGGCAAGGTCTCTATGAAGAAGAGCTGGCTTGACGAGAGGGCCAAAGAGGGGGCACTGAATGGCTCCTCATGGCTGACAGCCCGGTGTTGAGATTAAGTGCCCAGGCCAGGAGCAAAGAGTTCGCTTCCCACTTCTACCTTCTCCCGGCATCTCTGGGTCTCAGTTTTCTCACCTGTAAAATAGGAGAATGAGAGTTCCTGTGTCCAGTCTCTCCCTCCCTCGTCACACGGCCTTCTCTCTCCTCCTCTTCCGTCTCTCTCTTTTTTATTTTTAAACTTTAATTGGAGGCTAATTACTTTACAGTATTGTAGTGGTTTTTGCCATACATTGACATGAATCAGCCATGGGTGTACATGTGTTCCCCATCCTGAACCCACCTCCCTTCTCCCACCCCATCCCATCCTTCAGGATCATGCCAGTGCTCCGGCCCTGAGCACCCTATCTCATGCATCAAACCTGGACTGGCAATCTATTTCACATATCATGATATACATGTTTCAATGCTATTCTCTCTCTTCTGTCTCTTGAAAGGACACTTGTCACTGGATTGAAGGCCCTCCTGGACGATCCAGGAGAATCTCATCTCGAGATGCTTAATGTAGTTACATCTACAAAGACTCTTCCAGACTCCCGTGGTGGTCCAGTGGCTGAGACTCTGGTAGCAGAAGGGCCCAAGTTCGATCCCTGGTCAGGGAACTAGATCCCACATGCCACACCTAAGAGTTCTCGAGCCACAGCTAAAGATCCCACAAGTTGCAACAAAGATCAAAGATCCTACATGCTGCAAGTAAGACTGGTGAAGCCAAATAAATACACATTTTTTAAAGATAATAATTTACATTAAAAAAAAAAGACCCTTTTCACCAATGGACACATCTTTGGTGGGGGGTGAGTGGCATCAATCACTGACTGCAGCTGGGAGGGCAGACACGGGCTCTCGGTCTCTGCAGATCCCTCACCCGGTGGCCAGCTCTTCAGGGATTATCACAACACTAGCAGCCTCTTGGCCTGGGTAATTCTTTGTACGATGGGTAGCAGCCTCCCTGGCCTCTACCCACCAGATTCTAGGAGCACACCACACCCCATACCGCAGCGGTGATAATCAAAAATATCCTCAGATGCGGCAAATGTCCCCTGAAGGCAAAACCATCCCTAGGAAAAGGCAAATACTCTACACCTGTCCTCCAGAAATTCACCTTTGTCTGCTGAGGACTTTAGGAGCAAGCATCCCACACAGAGGTCTGTCCAGCCGGAGGCCTGTGGTTGTTTCCGGGGCTGCCTTAACAAAGCACCACAAACGGAGGCTGAAAACAGCAGGAATGTATAGTGTCACAGTGGTGGAGGCTCCAAGTCTGAAATCAAGGTGTTTCAAGGCCAGGCTCCCTCTCCCTTCCTTGTCTCCTGGCTTCTGGCGGTGGCCAGCAACCCTGGGAGTCCCTTGCTTGCAGGTACATCACTTCAAGTTCTGCCTCTGTCACCCTGCGGTCTGCTCCCCGTGTCTCTTCTCCTCTTGTAAGGACCCCAGTCACATTGGCTTAAGGCCCATCCTATGCCAGTACGAGCTCATCGTAACTAGTTATATCTGCAGCAACCTTATTTCCAAAAAGTGAAGTGAAAGTTGCTCAGTTGTATCCGAATCTTTGCGACCCCATGGACTGTATGGAATTATCCAGGCCAGAATACTGGAATGGGTCTCCTTTCCCTTCTCCAGGGGATCTTCCCAACCCAGGGATTGAACCCAGATCTCCCACATTGCAGGCAGATTCTTTACCAGCTGAGCCACAAGGGAAGCCCAAGAATATTGGAGTGGGTAGCCTATCCCTTCTCCAGCGGATCTTCCCTACCCAGGAGTCAAACCGCGGTCTCCTCCATTGCAGGCGGATTCTTTACCAACTGAGCTATGAGCGAAGCCCCAAAAAATGGACTCTAAAAAGAAATGTCACATATTTATTTACAAGACAGAAACAGAATCACAGACGTAGAAAACAAATGAATGGGGACTTCTCTGGCGGTCCTGTGGTTAAGCATCGCCTTCCAATGCAGGGGATGTGGATTCAATCCCTGGTCGGGAAACTAAGATCTCACATACCACTGGGCAACTAAGTCCACACACCACAACCACTGAGGCTGTGCACCGCACCTAGGGAAGCCCAAGCACTGCAGTGAAGACCTAGAGTGGTCAAAAATGATAACAATAGAAAACAAACTAACGGTTGCCAAAGGGGAAAGGGGGAAGGTGAGATAAGCTAGGAGCTTGCAACCAGCAGATACACACTACTATCTATAAAGCAGACAAACAGCAAGACCCTACTGTAGAGCGCAGGGAACTATATTCAATATCTTGTAATAGCCTATAATGGAAAGGAATCTGGAAAAAGAATATACACATATATATTCTTTATATATTCATATATGTCTATATACAACCGAATCACTTTGCTGTACACCTGTAACTACCACAACATGGTAAATCAACCATCAGTTCAGTTCAGTCGCTCAGTCGTGTCCGGCTCTTTGCGACCCCATGAACCACACTTCAACAACAACAACAAAAAAATAGTGGCGTTCAGAGTTTCTAGAAAAGATATGAGTTGGGAGAGCAGTATTTAATTCAGGACAAGGCCTTGAGAAGAACATGGAGTCCCTCCCCATCTTTGGAGTGGGAACACCAAGGCCAGAAAAATCAGGTTACTTCTCCGGGGTGAGGTGTCAGACAGAGGGCACAGCTCAGATCTGTGACGGGATGCCTGATGCCACCCAGCCTCCAGGGGTGTGTAGAACCGACGGGACCAGAGCTCTAACCCTGAATCTGCAGCTAGCCCACTGCCCAGGTGCATCCAACCCAAGGGGCTTCCTGGGAGGGCCTCCCACCAACCCCTCTAGCTCTGTCCTTCTCAGGAATCTCTCCCTTCTTCTTACTGCCAATCAGACCCAGTCACCCAAGGAGACAAGCCTTGTTGGTTAATTTTTTTTCCCCCTTCAAAAAAATAAATTCATAAATGGCCCTTGGCAAGCTGTTTACTACCTGGTTTTAATGGCCTGTTTATTACCTTGAGCCTGCATCTGTTAACACGCCCCCTCGTCATTTTCCCTCATTAACTGTCAATTTGGAGGCCAATTTTGGCATTAACCATGCCTGGGCCTAAATGGCTGCGGACAGTTGGTTTTATGACCGAGCCTTGTCTTGGAAACACGGGACTTGTCGTCAAAGAAGGGCTGAGAACTGAGGGGTCTCTGCGGCGGGCAGCGGTGGGGCTGCTGGCAGAAGGTGAGGCAGGAGGGTCACCCGGGCTCCAAAGAAGAACACCCTTTCTTCAGCAGCTGAGGGGTAGCCGCATATTTAGAAGGAAGCTTACGGAAGTCCCTGGTGGTCCAGTGGTTAAGACTGCACTTCTAATGCAGGGAGTTGTGGGTTTGATCCCTGCTCAGAGAACTAAGATCCCACATGCGGGGTGGTGCAGCCAAAAAATATATATTAAAGGAAGTTTATTTTCAAAAAAATGAAAAGAATCTCTGATCAGGAAAAACTACACTCTTATGAATGCAGAAAAGCAATCACCTCTTTGGAAACAAACCCTGACAGCACCTGATTGGGCTGAGGCTCATCTCATGCTTCCCATCCATGCTGTCCCCAGCCTTGCCGGGAGCAGAGGACACAGTAATGAGTGAGAGATGGCCCTGACCCGGAGAGCTCCTGTCCAAGGAGGAGAGACGGACACGTCCACGGGTCATGACCGCTCATGAGCCGGGAAGCCCAGGGGCACTCAGGGCTGGGTGGGGGCTGGGGAGGGAAGCGGAGGCCAGGCGGCGAACTCCTCAGGACTGGTCAGAGATGGTTCTGCAGAGGCACTGACGAGAGCCTGGGAGGAGGGTTCTCACAGGCAGAGAGGAAGGTGGAGATGGGGAAGAACGTCGGGATGAGCGCAGCATCACCGTTATGCTTAAATCCCTCCATGGGTGCAGAGCAACGTGCAACCAGCATCCCATGCACCTTCTCCCATCACCCCGAGTTCCAGCCACACCATCCATAGTGGGGTGCACAGTGTATCCACGAATTCAGAGCCAGAACCTCAGAATGTGACCTTATCTGGAAACAAGGTCTTTGCAGATGTCACTCGTGAAGGTGAGGTCGAGGTCTTACTGGAATAGGGTGGGCCTCAAATCCAATGACTGGTGTCCTTATGAAAAAAAAAAAAAGGGCACGCAGGGACACAGGAAGAAGGCCTTATGAGGACAGAGGCAGAGGTTGGAGTAACACACCTCCAAGGACCACCAAGGGTTGCTGGCAGCCCCTGGAAGCTAAGGAGGATCCGAGAAGAGTCCTGTCTCAGAACATGGGGAAGGACCCAGGGCCCTGCTGACACCTTCCAGGTTTCAGACTTCCAGCTTCCAGGCCAGTGTGAAAACACGCTCCTGTTGCTTTAAGCCACCCAGTCTGTGGTCCTTTGACACGTGACCCTAGGAGAGCCAACGCCATCCTTCTTCCCCTGCTCCAGCCCTATAGGAAGCCTGCTGCTCCTCAGGGGTCTTCCAAACCCTCTTCATTGTTCAAACACCTGGCCAAAGAGTTCTGAGTTAACAGGGTAAGAGGAACGCACACTTCTGATTTCACTTCCTTTAAAAAAATAAAAAATTCCCACCAGGTTAAAGAGATTTTTAAAGAAGACAGTTCACTAGGATGGGAGAAAAGGAGAGGAGGAAACCAGGGAAGCCTGACTCGCCCTGCACCCAGCTGGCTGGTTGGCCCTGGGGCTGATGCACAACCTCCAGGGGGCCTCCAGAGCAGCCTGGGATCCCCCCAGCAAGGTCCTGTGTGGTGCGCCGGCTGCTGCCCACATGCTCTTGACCAGGAGCGGGTGGAGCTCCTGGCGCTGAGGGCAGGGCCCAGGTTCAGCCAAAACACTGCTGCCACCCTGTCACCCCCCACCATTCTGCTGTGACCTACTCCTGAGCGTGTGCACTGGAAATTCAGGTAGGACCCTTGCCGGCCCCATCCCTGGGTCACATGGCGACCCTCCCCAGTGCCCCACGGAGACGCCTGCACCCCAACGTCCCCTCCAGGGAGCTTGCAGAGAAGCTGAAGTGAGTGCGTCCCAGAGACAGTGCCCAGCACTCAGCTTGCAGCAAGCACAGGGCCCTTCCTTGGCATCAGATTCAAAACTAAACAATGTGTTGGGGAGATACCCACCCAGGTGGTAAAGCTAAACTCGAGGTGGATGCAGGATCTTCAGGTGTAGGGGAGGAAATGGGGGACTTGCACTGATACAGGGCCTCAAAAACAGCCCTCCTCCAGCTCCGAAGTGCACACGAGTCACCTGGTTCTATGGGCCTGGAGGGGCAGGTGATGCTGTCTTTCCAGCTAAACCCCAGGTGAGGCTGATGCTGGTTGGGGACCAGGCTGAGAACCAAGGCTCTGAGTTACTGGTAACATTCAATTTCTCAGCCGGAGTAGAAGTAAATGGGCGTGCATTTTCTTTAAACTAGGTGTACATATTTTATGCTCTTGAGTACATCTGCTATGTCTCAGAATCTGTTTATTTTTAAATATTTATTTGGCTGCACTGCATATCAGTTGCATCATGTGAGATCTAGTTCCCTACCCAGGGATGGAACCCGGGCCCCCTGCATTGCGAGTGTGGAGCTGTAGCCACTGGACCACTAGGGAAGTCCCTATGCCTCAGAATTAAAAACAAAATCAAAAACACAAAAATCTTCTCCTAGAAGCCCTCCTTACCCTTCTCAGGCTGTGCAAGGCACACCTGGGCTCCTGGCACACTTTCTCCAGGGGTTACGAATTCCAGCCTCTAAAGGGACCAGGCGGGTGACATTCCCCCACTGAAGCTACATGCATCAAACATGCCAGCTACAAAGAGAGGATGAACTGTTGATGACAGGAATGTGAGCCCAGAACTGCCAGATCTAGCTTTTCAAGAGAAGTTGGATAGTATTCAGACTTTTTGTGTGTAGAATCTGATTTTTTTCCCCTAAGATATCATGGGCTGGAAGGGGTCT
The DNA here is from genome assembly GCA_006410635.1 of Cephalophus harveyi. NCBI lineage: Eukaryota > Metazoa > Chordata > Mammalia > Artiodactyla > Bovidae > Cephalophus > Cephalophus harveyi. The sequence goes on along the minus strand of SJYT01052857.1, from coordinate 127,724 downwards.
GTGTGCTGCTGAGGCTTTGACCCAATTGATATGTTCATATGGTCCCTAAGCACATCTCAGGTCTTTGGTGAAGGGGCTTGTCTGTAATCTGGATGGTCTTGGCATCAACAAGGACAATAATAAAAGCAAGCACTTAGGCAACAGTTACTCCTTGGAGACAGGTGCGGCTCCAATTGCTTCACATGTATTAACTCATTTAATCCTCACAAATTGTGTGCTAGGCACTGTGCTAAGCTCTTTAGTTTTTTTTTGTTTTTTGTTTTTTTTTTTAGTATTTATTTATTTGGCTCTGCTGAGTCTTAGTCTCAGCATGTAGGATCTAGTTCGCTGACCAGGGATTGAACACCAGACTCCCTGCATTAGGAGCATGGAGTCTTAGCCACTAGACCACCAGACACATTGCTAGATATTTTTATCTGATAGAATCCTTGCAAAACTGCTCTGAAACTTCTGTTGTCTCCCATTTTACACGTAAGAACAGCTGAGTCTCAGAGCAGTCATGTGCCTCAGGTTCCAAAGGTGGAAGAGGGTAAGGCTTGAGCTGGAATGTGAGCCCAGGGTCACCTGCCCAACCTCTGTGCCAAGTTACACACAACCACTCAGCATAACCACTGTGCTCAGCTGACTGACGGGTCTGCGGAAAAAGTATGATTCCTACTCCAACAAGCCAGTGACCTTGGGCGAGATATACAACCTCTCTGTAGCTTCTGTTTTCACATCTGCATGATGGGCATAAGAACAGTGCCTACTTGGGTCCTAGGAATGGAATGAAGACTAAATTGGAAAAAATGTGTAGTATATTTAGCTCAGATTCTGGGCTCACTGCTGATCAAATGGCAGCAAATTTCATTACTGTGATCATCTATTTTATTGATGTCAATTTTTATTGCGACCATAGTGTGTAATTCCTCAGTGGTCCTTTCCATCTATCATAGCCCTAATGGAAGCTTCAGTGCTTTGGCCACCTAATGTGAAAAGTCGAATCTTTGGAAAAGACCCTGATGCTGGGAAAGACTGAGGGCAGGAGGAGAAGGGGGCAACAGAGGATGAGATAGTGGGATGGCATCACCAACTCAATGGATATGCATTTGAGCAAACTCCAGGAGATGGTGAAGGACAGGGAAGCCTGGCGTGCTGCAGTCCATGGGTTGAGAAGAGTTGAGTACAGCTGAGCAACTGAACAATAACAGCTGTGTGTGTTGTGATGTATTCACTTGCTTCTCCATTTGGAGTTTGGAAGTCAGTTTACGCAGGGAAAAACAGCTGGTTAAATGTTGATGACAACTGAAAAGGGAAGACTGTGCAGAAGGGGAGGAGCGAAGAGGGAGGCAGGAGAAAGAACTGAAAGCACAGCAGCTGTCACTGGGCTCCCAAGGGAGGAGGAGCCCACGGAACATGACTGAGCACCGACTGTGTGCAAGGCTTCAGGCTGCCCAGGTGACACAGGTCACATCTCATCACATCCTGGCGGGGAGGGGAAGGTGTTATCACCCCACTTTTGCAGGAGAGGAATCTGATGCTCAGCGTTCTCAACCTGCCTGAGGTCACCCTGCTGGCCCCAGGCAGGAACGCTGCTCTATCTGACATCTCAGTTTGCAGGCTAGATCGCTGGGACTCAGTGGCTCAGACGGTAAAGCATCTGCCTACAATATGGGAGACCTGGGTTAGATCCATGGGTTGGGAAGATCCCCTGGAGAAGGAAATGGCAACCAACTCCAGTACTCTTGCTTGGAAAATCCCATGGACCGAGGAGCCTGGTAGGCTACAGTCTGCAGGGTCGCAAAGAGTCGGACATGACTGCTCGACTTCGCTTTCACTTTTCACTTTTGCTGGGACTCTGGAAAAGCTTCTGCCGGGGTGCTCTCAGTGCTGCAGGCCGTAAGGTTGCAAGAGTCGGACACGACTGAGCAACTGAAAGCAATGGCGCTCGTGGTGCGCATCTGCCAACTCTTCCCCTCCCTTGTCCTTCAGGGCTCCCAGCTCACTGTAAGACCCAGCTCACTGTAAGACCCAGCTCGACCCAGTTCCCGAAGCTGTTAACTCATCACTGGGCAGGGACCCCACCCCCACCATTGATAAAAATCTCCCTTCCTTTCTAAAATACTTTGCCTATATCTTAATCCCATTAATATAATTCTGTCGTGTCTGACTCTTTCCAACCCCATGGACTATAGCCCACCAGGCTCCCCTGTCCATGGGATTTTCCAGGCAAGAATACTGGAGTGGATTGCCATTTCCTTCTCCAGAGGATCTTCCCAACCCAGGGACTGAACCTGGGTCTCCTGCATTGTAGGCAGACGCTTTATCATCTGAGGCATCAGGGAAGTCCAATATAATTCTAGAAGGCAATAAAAACAGACTTTTGATTTTCCTATTTACAAAACAATTTTGCTTATCTCCCATAAATCATCCGGCAACACTCCCTGTCCTAACCTGATTCTCCTCTTCAGCAGGCTACCTACAACCTCTCCGGAAGCAGAGTTGTTGCCCCCACTTGGAAACCTTCCTCAAAGCAAAAGGGCTCCATTTCTTCAACTCAGAGGACTCAGTTTTTAACTTCCTCCTAGGACAAAACTCAGAGATCACCAAAAAGCAGAAGGCCCACTCTACTAATGCCTCATAGGATGGGAGGATTCCTTTATCAGAAGGGTTTCTGGAAGGCTGTTTGTCTCTTTCCTCTTTGGATTACAGGAATTCTGTATCCTGGATGGTAATCCTTTGTTTATTAAAGTGTGTCCATTGTCTCCTTCCACTTTGTGGTTTGTTTGTTGAAGGTGAATTTGAACAACAGTTCTTGATTTTACTTAAGTTGCGTATTTACCAATCTTTCCTAGGACTGTTCTTAAATCTCTTTAAGAAATAAGAAAATACTTCCTTACCTGGAAGTCATGAGAGCATTCTCCATTATCTCTTAGAAGTTTTTAAAGCATATATTTCTTAAAATAAATAAATATACTGTATCTTTCTTATGTATGCCTTTATCTGGGTCTAGTTTTCCTAAGGGACAGCATGGGGTGAGGATCTATTTTTGTTTTTTCCCTCCTATGGATACCAGTCACCCCAGCATCTTACAGACTAGTTCTTCCTCTTGCTGGTGGCCTGAAATGCTGCTTCAGTCAGTTATCAGGTTACTGAGTGTGCTTGGGTTTCTGAGTCTTTTTTTTTTCTGCTTCACTGGTCAGTTTCTCTGTGCCAATAACACACTGCCATAATCCACATAGTTTAATAATAAATCTCCACATCTTCTGGGCGAATCGCCCCACTTCATGCTTCTTCAGGAATGTCTTGGCTATTCTTGGGTCTTTGTTCTTCCATATAAATCTTCGAATCGGCTTGTTCAGTTCCTTTAAAAATCCAGTGGGGATTTTGATTGGCATTGTATTAAGTCTATGGCTCAATCTAGAGATATTTGAGACCTGGGACATATCAAATCTTCTGGCCACGAACTGAAAACCTTCCTCCATTTATTTATGACCTCTTTAATGATTTTTCTCTAAGAGTATATACTTTTCTCTATAAAAGTCTTCCACACTTAAAAAATAATTATCTGTAGGGGTCTCATAGCTTTTCTTTTGTTGCTATTATAAATAAAATCATTTTTGAAACTTACATTTTCTCTTTCAAGTTAATAGACTTTCTTTTTCATTAAATGACTTTTTTAGATTTTTAAATTTTACAGACAACTTTTAAAGGTTACTTTCCATTTACAGTTATTACAAAGTATTGGCTATATTTCCCATGTTCTAGAATATAATACATCCTTGAGCCTGCCTTACACCCAATAGTTTGTACCTTCCATATCCCCAGCCCTATACTTCCTCTTTCCCCTTCCCCACTCGTAACCACTTGCTTTTAAAAACAAACAACCCCTTTTTATTTTACATTGGAGTATGGGCAATTAACACTGTTGTGATGGTTTCAGGTGAACAAGCAGAGGGACCCAATCATACATACACGTGTACCCATTCTCCCCCAGACTGCCCTCCTGGCCAGGCTGCCACATGACATCCAGCAGTTTCACGCGCTGCACAGTGGGTAGTAACCACTAATTTGTTCTCTCTGAGTTTGCTTCTTTTCTGCTCTATTCACTAGTTTGTTGAAATTTTAGATTCCATATTATCAGTGATATCATATAGTATCTATCTTTCTCTGTCTGATGTATTTTGCTTAGCATAATGCCCTCCAGGTGAAACTACAGTTTCTAATTGTTTGTTGCTGGTGTATAGAAATGGAATTCACTTTTTAAAAATTATTATTGACCTTATATATCTATTTTCCTGAACTCTCATTAACATTAATAATTTGTAGATTCTTTCATATTTTCTACGTAATTAATCATATCAGCTGTGAATAATGACAGTTTTATTTCTTTTTTTCTAATTATATCTTTGACACTTTTTTCTCATTGTGCTAGTTGGACCTCTGGGGCAGAAGTAGGGATTGAAGGCACTCTTCTCATAGCTCTACATTCTGAGGAAAAGGTTCAAATTTACCGGTACACACATTTATCTTGTCAAGGAAGCTTTATACCACTTCCATTTTGATAGATATTTTTGTGTTTGTGTAACTGATTGGTCTGGAGAAGGAAATGGCACCCCACTCCAGTACTCTTGCCTGGAAAATCCCATGGATGGAGGAGCCTGGTAGGTTGTAGTTCATGGGATCGCGAAGCGTCAGACACGACTGAGCGACTTCCCTTTCACTTTTCACTTTCATGCACTGGAGAAGGAAATGGCAACCCACTCCAGTGTTCTTGCCTGGAGAATCCCAGGGACGGGGTAGCCTGGTGGGCTGCCGTCTATAGGGTCACACAGAGTCGGACATGACTAAAGTGACTTAGTAGCAGTAGCAACTGATTGGTTACAAGCAGGTGTTCAGTTTTCCAAAGTCTTATTTCTATACATACTGGGATGATTTATTCCAATCTGGTAAAGTAGTGAATATTTATAATGTTTTCCCAATTTTAATCACTTTTGCATTTCAGGGATTAAACCCAACTTAGCCCTCATGCATTCTTTTTCAGATATCGCCAGATTTCACTTTGGTAATACTTTAGAGCTCAGATGGTAAAGAATCTTCCTGCAATGCAGGAGACCTAGGTTCTATTCCTAGGTCAGGATGATCCCCTAGAGAAGGGAATGGCAACCCACACCCCCATTAGATAAGACTTTTGCATTCATGTTAATGAATTAGCTTGATCTATCCTATATTCCTTCCTCATACTGTCCCTGAATGATTTTGATATCAAGGTTATATTACCATCATAGAATGAGTTAGGCATTTTTTTTAATCTCTGGAAGATTTTGTGTAAGACTGGGGTGAGCTTGAAAGATGGTTAAACTTCCCTTTTTTTTTTTTTTTAATCTGTAATTACTTTTTTCCCATAGGAAGGTTGTTAACCTCTTACTCATTTTTTAAATAGTTCTAAGAAAATTGGGGCTTTTTGATCCTTCTGAATCAATTTTGGAATTGTGTTTATGCATTCATATTTTTGGCAAAAAGATTTGTATACAATTTTATTAGATCTTCACTGTACTATAGTTTTAATCTATTTTAATTCCTAATATTGTCATGTGTACATGTGCTTTTCCAAAAAATCAGTCTTACCAGAAGTTTGACTACCTATTAATCTTTCCAAAGAACCAATATTTAGCCTAGTTGATCTGCTCTGTTATAGCATTTTTTGCCCCATTTCATTAATTTCTGACCTATGTTTATTGTCTTCTCCTTTCTACTTTTTCTGGGACTATTCTTTTCTTTCTTTTTTTTAGTTTATACATTTTCAGCTTTTCCTTCATTTTAATATAATATTGAAAGCTATGGATTTCTCCTTAAAGTATCATACTTGCTATTTAACTGAAGTAGTAGCATGTGGTATATTCAGAATCAGTCAACTCAAATTATTTCAAAATTTACTTTTTTTTTTCATTCATTGGCCAATCTGAAGTCTACTGTTAAATTTCCAAACATAGAGGATGATTAAAACTTGTCTTTGGATTATCTATATCAACATTCTTAACTCCATCATGCTTAGAGGACATATGATATGTATATGATAATGATTATTTGAAATATAATGATAAATGTTTTGTAGTTTAATAAACTCTGTATATTTCAACCATGTTTTTTGACCACAGTGGAATGAAATTGCTGGGTTGGCCAAAAAGTTCATTTGGGTTTTTTCCATAAGATGATGTTTACAGAAAAACCCAAATAAACTTTCTGGCCAACCCAACAGAAATTAAGTTTAAAAAATGTTAAGGACTCTTAAAACACAAGTTTCCATATTTCTTGAGAAGAATGAAAGAAACAAAGAGCTGTGTAATTTTAGGAGAGTCTATATTTGTCCATTAAATCATTGCTGCCAACTGTAATTCAAACCTTCTATGTCTTACTAATTTTTTTATCTATTTGACATTTCAATAATTAACAAATGTGTGTTGAAACTTCCTATCATCATGGTATATTTATCCATTTCTCCCTTTAGCTATTTTCAATTCTTGCTTCACATTTTTGAGGCTATATAAAATGTAGGCAAGTTTACAACTGTCATATCTTACTGGCGAACTGAATGTCTTCTCACTGTTGATCCTCTTTAATATTGCATATTTTTTTCTTAAAAATTATCTGGTATGTTTCTAATCCTCTTTTTACTTATAAACTTTCTATATAGTTTCACCTGTTTCTTATATGAATATGAAAAGTGAAAGTGAAGTTGCTCAGTCATGTCCGACTCTTTGCAACCCCATGGACTATAGCCTACCATGCTCCTCTGTCCATGGGATTTTCCAGGCAAGAGTACTGGAGTGGGTTCCCATTTCCTTCTGCAGAGGATCTTCCCAACCCAGGGATCAAACCTGGATCGCCCACATTTTAGGCAGATGCTTTACCATCTGAGCCACCAGGGCAGTCACGAGTCACAGATATTAATATATGGCTGATTTAAAAAGAAAACCTAATGTGACTATCTTTGTCTTTTAGCTGGTGGTGATTTAGTCCGTTTATATTTATTTCATGCTGTGCTGGTCTTAGTTACCGTATGCAGGATCTTCAGTTGCAGCATTCGAGCTCAGCTGTGGCCTGTGGGATCCAGTTCCCTGAACAGGGATTGAGCCTGGGCCCCCTGCACTGGGAGCATAGTCTTAGCCACTGGACCACCAGGGAAGTCCCCTGTTGTATCTATTGTTATTACTGAAATAATTGGGTTTGTTTATATCATTTGACTTTATGACATTTTTTTTTCTTTTCCTGCCTATCTTTTCATTCTATCCCAAAGAAAGGCAATGTCAAAGAATGTTCAGACTACCACACAATTGCACTCATCTCACAAACTAGCAAAGTAATGCTCAAAATCCTCCAAGCTGGTCTTCAATAGTACGTGAACAGAGAACATCCAGATGTATAAGCTGGATTAAAAAAAGACAAACAAGACATCAAATTGCCAACATCTGCTGGATCATAGAAAAAGCAAGAGAATTCCAGAAAAACATCTACTTATGCTTCATTGACTATGCTAAAGCATTTGACTATGTGGATCACAACAAACTGTGGAAAATTTTCTTAAAGAGATGGGAATACCAGACCACTTTATCTGCCTCCTGAGAAATTTGTATCCTGGTCAAGAAGCAACAGTGAGAACCAAACATGGAACAATGGACTGGTTCCAAATTGGGAAAGAAGTATGTCAAGGCTGTATATTGTCACCCTGCTTATTTAATTTACAAGCAAAGTATATCATGCAAAATGCCAGACTGGATGAAGCACGAGCTGGAATCAAGATCGCCGGGAGAAATATCAGCAACCTCAGATATGTGGATGACACCACCCTTAATGGCAGAAAGTGAAGAGGAACTAAAGAGTCTCTTGATGAAAGTGAAAGAGGAGACTGGAAAAGCTGGCTTAAAACTCAACATTCAAAAAACTAAGATCATGACATCTGGTCCCATCACTTCATGGCAAATAGATGGGGAAACAATGGAAACAGTGACAGTCTTTATTTCCTTGGTCTCCAAAATCACTGCAGATGATGACTGCAGCCACAAAATTAAAAGGTGCTTGCTCCTTGGAAGAAAGCCCTACATCACTCAGTTGTGTCCGACTCTTTGCCACCCATGGACTATAGCCCACCAAGCTCCTCCGCCCATGGGATTCTCCAGGCAACAATACTGGAGTGGGTTGCCATTTCCTTCTCCAGGGGATCTTCCTGACCCAGGGATCGAACCCAGGTCTACTCACATTTCAGGCAGAAGCTTTAACCTCTGCACCACCAGGGAAGCCCTTAAGTTAGGACAAACCTAGACAGCATATTATAAAGCAGGGACATTACTTTGCCAACAAAGGTCCATCTAGTCAGAGCTATGGTTTCTCCAGTAGTCATGTATGGATGTGAGAGTTGGACCATAAAGAAGGCTGAGCACCAAAGAATCGATGCTTTTGAACTATGGTGCTGGCCAAGACTCTTGAGAGTCCCTTGGACTGCAAGGAGATCAAACCAGTCAATCCGAAATTAGTACTGAATGTTCATTGGAAGGAGTGATGCTGAAGCTGAAGCTCCAATACTTTGGCCACCTGATGTGAAGAAGTAACTCACTGGAAAAGACCCTGATGCTGGGGAAGACTGAAGGCAGGACAAGGGGATGACAGAGGATGAGATGGTTGGATGGCATCACCAATTTGATGGACATCAGTTTGAGCAAGCTCCAGGAGTTGGTGATGGACAGGGAAGCCTGGTGTGCTGCAGTCTCTGGGATTACATGGGGTCTACAAAGAGTTGGACACAACTGAGCAACTGAACCGAATTTTCTTGCCTATCTTTAGAGATTCAGGACTCATGTGGATTGTCAGGTTCAGACCCCCTACCTTTCTAAGAGCCCAACGTTTAAATTCTCATTGGTGGTGCCGATACAGGTCTTTGACCTCAGGACAACCATGCCTTAGAATTATTGCTGAATTAACTTGCTTACTATTTACCATTCCTTGCTTTGTTTTAGCCCTCTGACAGGTATACATTTACTTACTTGCTTGCTTATTTATTTATCATGGCCCTTAATATTTCCTTTATTTCCAATAAGCTCATCAATGCCCTAAAATGTATGTTTGCTGTAATTGAGTTAACGCTCTGAGGAAACAAAGTGTTGAGGGAAGGACATAGTTCTTCATCCCTATTTCTGAAAAAAAAAAAAAAAAAAAACAAAAAACAGTGTTTCTTGTTACATCTTATTTTGGTCAAACAATAGTTACTATATATTAAAACTACTAGAGTGTGAGGACCATGTTGATTCACTGTAAACAGTGTTTATTTCTACATGTTGGGCTGGTGGGTGATATCTATTATCTTCTATTGATTTTCTCTGCTTCTCAAGTTCCTGCTGTGAGCATGTATTAATCTCAGGATGACAGGGGAAAGTTATTTTAAGAAGCGGTCATCATATTTAGAGAGTTGGGGACCACTGCTTTGAATCATAAGTTAGAGCATTAAAGGAAGAAAAACAAATTTAAAGGTTGATGGGGCCAGGCCTATGATTGGAATGAGGAAGCAGGCCAGGTAGGTGTGTTTAGAGTGACCCCATGGGAAAGGCTAGATCTAATGGGAGCAAATGCAAGTCAGCCCAGCCAATTTTTGTCTTACAGTGAGGCAGGTTTGATATTGTCAAATCGTTTGGTTCAGTGAGAATAGATATGTAAATTTATTTGAAGTCTTAAGAGATCCTTAAATGTTGGTAACTAGTTCCAAACAACATTTCAATACTGTGCAGTTCACACCAACCATCTAAGTAGACTGGATATGGTTCTTGGCTAGCCCCTCTATATCCCTTGTTTTGGGGTCCAGTCTCAGGGAAGCTTGGCATGCTGCAGTCCATGGGCTCTCAAAGAGTCAGACATGACTTAGCGATTGAACAACAACTCTTTATCTCTCTCACCACATGCAAACTCCACGGTCACTAAGATCAAGTCCAACTCTGAAACATTTCTGAAATAGAAGGACCACACCAACAAATAAGTCTATCTTCAGTTCAGATTATGGGGCGACTCTCCAATCACCCTAGCTTCCATCACATTGAAAGTGAAAGTGCTAGTCACTCGGTTTTATCTGACTCTTTGCAACCCATGGACTGTAGCCTACCAGGCTCCTCTGTCCATGGGATTTCTCAGGCAAGGATACTGGAGTGGGCTGCCATTTCCTCCTCCAGGGGATCTTCCCGACCCAAGGATCGCACCCAGGTCTCCTGCATCTTCCGCGCTGGCAGGCAGATTCTTTACCACTGAGCCAGCAGGGAAGCCCAGTGCGGGGCCATGCCCTCCCACAGTCACACTGAAGCAATCAGCAAATCTGTCTGTCTTTCTATCCATCCATCTACCCATGTATCCACGTATTCCCATAGACAACTACCTTTTGGACATCTACCAAATGTCATGTGCTGTCCCAAATAATGGAGAGAAAATAGGGAATGCGGTTAGACCCTTTGGGTGTGTATTACATTCTGAAGCAGTAAAAAGACAATTACAAGCCAGTTGTGTGATTTCAGATGGTGAGAAGTGCTATCTAAAAACAGGGGAAGAGAGGACAATGATGAGCAGGAGTTGTGGAGAGAGAGGAGGAGGAGATGATGGTGTCGGTCAGGAAAGGCCTTTCAGAGGTGGCATTGGAATAAAACCTGCTTGCTGATAAAGGGCCAGCTGTGCAAACAGTGAGATCCAACTCAGCTGCTAGGAACAGCAAGTGCAAAGGCCTAGAGGCTAGAGTGGAATGATCTAGATTTGTTAGACTTGTTAATCCTCATCCTGAGGACCCACCCAATGCGGCCCTCCTCCCCACCTCCACTATCAAGGGAGCTGGTCCTGTGTTATCTCTTATATTGGGCCCTGGGCAAGGCCCTTCCCCCAGGTCCATCCCATGGGCCTGGTTTCCAGGAAGCTGGTTTCCAGGGAGAAGACAGAGTTGCAGTTCTGGCTCTCTTCACCCTCCCTCCCCCAGCTGAGACCCAGGCCATGCTCAGGGTCTCCTCCTCTTTATCATCCATTAGCTATCTCCCCTGAGAGGGCCCACCTCTGCCAAAGGGTCTCCTTCCTGCTCCTACAGAGAAGAACCAGTTGATTCTTTTCTCATGCCATTTGATAAAAGTCCAACCTCCTTTAATATGTTTTTAAGCCCTTCACAGTTCACCCACCCTCCAGCCCCAACCAAGCCCTGCCTGTCCCACCCCAACCTCCCCCGCCACACACACACACCCTTTCTGCCTAGCCTAGTCCCCAAACTCCCAGGGCCATTGTCTGCTATTTGACTTCCATATGAATGTTTTATTTTTTTAATTAGAAATGTCATCTCTACCTCTCCTTATACAAGTCTTACATGTGCAAAATATCACTCAAATGTCCACTCACTTGAGAAGGAAGCTACTTCTTCCATCCTTCCTGGATATCGAGTCCATATGGTGGTCCTGATGCTGAGCATCATCTCCGCCTGTCTCACCATGGACCTTGGCCCATCTCCCTGTCTCTCCTCCAAGTCTCATCAGTCTCCCATGGGCCCCGCATCTCCAAGTTCCTTGCCTGGCTCCCCTTCCAGCTCCTCTATCCTTGTNCATCATCTCCGCCTGTCTCACCATGGACCTTGGCCCATCTCCCTGTCTCTCCTCCAAGTCTCATCAGTCTCCCATGGGCCCCGCATCTCCAAGTTCCTTGCCTGGCTCCCCTTTCAGCTCCTCTATCCTTGTCTTGTCACCTCTTCTGTTATTTCCTCCCACAGTTCCAGGCTCGACTATTTGGTGCAGGAAATGCTTGTAGAGTGAACAACTGTTGAATACCTAGGTCCCTAGATAGATTCAGGCACTCAGAACGGTCCAGATTTGAGCTAGGAGCCAGGCCATCTCAGAGCACGCTGCTTCTTCCTGGTATCTTTAGTATGCACTTATCATGAGCACAGCGCTGCCAGCGTTGCTTTGAATCCACACTTGCTCAGGGAATGCTTTTACTACCTGCCGAGCGCTCTTTCTGGAACTGGTAACCCCTCCGTGTTGAATGGGTTGAATGGAAGGATGGACGAATAGTCCATAAAGTACTTTACACAGATCAGTACCTTTAATTTTGAAAACAACCTGAAGAGATGGGTTCCCTAGTCAAATCCCACTTTACAGTTTAGGAAACATCAAGGCTGAAAGTCATTAAATGATCTGCCCAATGTTCACAAAGTGCCAGGGTTGGGATTTGAACCCATCACTGTCTTGCTTCACAGTCTAATCCTGTGCTCTTCTATGTGGGGTGAAGTGAAAGTCGCTCAGTCGTGTCTATATAGTCCATGGAATTCTCTAGGCCAGAATACTGGAGTGGGTAGCCTTTCCCTTCTCCAGGGGATCTTCCCAACCCAGGGATGGAACCCAGGTCTCCTGCATTGCAGGCAGATTCTTTACCAGCTGAGCCACAAGGGAAACCTCTGTATGAGGGCCACCAGTCCATTAGCAACTTTCTCCTGATTCTGGCTGGCAACAAAGGATTTCATTCTACATTCAGTTGTCATGTGTCCTTAGTCACCTCTACTCTGCAGCAAGTCCTTAGCCCACCCTCATCTCTCATGGTAATAACATTTTTTAAGGTCACAAAGAAGCTGTTGTATAGAGTATTCCACCATCGAGATTTGTCTGAAGGTTGTCCTCATTATTATATTCAAGCTAAAAATGTTCTGCAGATATGCAACATGAACAATGTTGGATCCCTCCCACTGCATCCCATGGCAGGGCTGGTAGGATCAATCACTCCTATCCCAGTGAGGGTAACTACAGTCACTCATTGAGGTGGTATCTCAGATTTTCTCCTTTTTAATTATTAAGAAATCTCTAGTCTCCTTTTCTAATTGATCAGGTGGATTCTTGACCATCGGAGCCACTGAGGAAGCCCTTTAATTGATAAGTAATCTGTAATCCTCATGTGCTGTGAGGTTTTGAGTCTGTATTCACATCATTTTTCCCAATAATGTTCACCCAGAGATTTTAACATCTATCAGTGACTTTTGTCCTGAATTAACTTTTATGAGAATTGTTGCAAATTATTTTAAAATACATAAAGCTGGCGGAGGGGAAGCACAGGTGAAGGCTTGAGTTAAGATAAAGCCCTGGAAAATGTTGCCCCACTGTCCTGAGAACTTTTAACTGGCAAAGCATGGCTTGGCAGGAGGGTCCAGAGATAACCAGCATGTGGTCCCTGCCACCAGAGCAGCTCATGATCAGAGACAGAGCAGACACAGCACAGAGGAAACATACACACACACACACGCACACACAGACACACATACAGGAGGAGAGGCAGGAAATGCTGAGTGAGGGCTTCAGAGACAAATAAGCTGCCTGGAGGTGTCCACTGAGGCCTGAGTTCTGCCCAGCTCGCTGGCACTGTGTAGGGGACCATCCCCCATCCCAAACGATGTAAGTTGCTGTGTCCCTTCCAAATTCATATGTTGAAATCCCTACCCTCAGGACTTCAGAATGCAACCTTATTTTAATATAGGGTCTTTAGTGAAAAAAATACAATCTTTAACTTGATGAATGAGGCAATTAGGGTGGGTCATTATCCAGCAGGACTGGTGTGCTTATTTAAATACGGGAGTTTGGATACAGACACACATACAGAAGGAAGATGCGTGAAGACATACGGAGACCATCATCAATACCCCAAGGACGCCCGGGGCTGTTGGCTCCTGGGAGAAAGATCTGCAATAGCCTCTCCCTCACCATCTCAGAAGGAGCCAACCCTGCCAACGCCTTGACTCTGGACTTCTGGCCTCCAGACCTGAGTCAACAGTAAGGACTTACTGTGTAGAACAGAGAACTCTGCTCAGTGTTATGTGGCAGCCTGAATGGGAGGAGAATTTGGGGGAGAATGGATACACGTATAGGTAGACTGAAGCCCTTTTCTTCCACAGGAAACTATCACAACATTGTTTCCTGGCTATCTTGGGAGTGAAAGTTGCTCAGTCCTGTCTGACTCTTTGCGACCCCATGAACTGTAGCCTACCAGGCTCGTCTGTCCATGGAATTCTTAAGGCAAGAATACTGGAGTGGGTATTTGCCATTTCCTTCTCCAGGGGATCTTCCCGACCCAAGGACCTAACCTGAGTCTCCTACATTGCAGGCAGATTTTTTACTGTCTGAGCCACCAAGGAAGCCCCTCCAATATAAAGTAAAAAAAAAAAAAAAAAATCCATGAGTCAATTTGGGTCATTTAAGTCATCCAGTTTGTGGCACTTTGTTAGAGCAACACTAGGAAATGGATACACTCACCATGGATGTAAAGACCCTGCGTTCCCGGGCTGCACATCACGAAGGCCACAGGTCTGAGGCCTGAGGTCATGATCAGATGTAGGTCATGATCTACACTTAGTAGCTGCATGAACTTTGGAAAGTCTCTTCCAGTCTGTTTCCACATTAGTCACCAGAGGGGAATGACACTGATGTCTTCAGGACACTCCTGCAGATAGGGTGCCCTCACTCCACTGCGGTGGCCCGGGTGACAGGCCCACTTAGATGGGCTGGCCCAGGCCTTGCAGGTCATGGGACTCCCTCTTGGGTACCCTCATCTGAGTTTCACGCTGCTGGCTGTAGGGCATTCTTATTCCCTTCCACACTCAAACACAGCTGGGATGGGGCAGAACAAGACATGCAAGTCAGATACCCAAAATGTTCAGGTGCTGCTTCAATGATGGATGGGTTTGCTTACCTTTCTGAACATGGTCCACTGTGTCTTAGGTGTGATGGATCTCGCCTGTCACTTGCATGGCGCAGGTGTTGTCCCTGAATCCAGAACATCACAGAAACCTTTCCAGTGTCCCTAGCCCACTGTGGAAGTGATCTCTCTTTCTGCTCAGTTTCTCAGCTCTATAATCACTCCTCTCTCGGGGGCCCCCAGTGCCTTCTATCTTAAGCAAAGGGAGGTGGTTAAGGAGGGAAGAGTTGAGGGGCTCGCCCTGGAGCCACGCTCTGGGTCTGAATCCTGGCTTTGCTGTGAACTAGCTGTGTGACCAGGCAGCTTCCTCAGCCTCTCTGTGCCTGGGTCCTAGGCTGGTTGTGAGGATTGGATGGGGCCAGGGCACATAAAGATCACTCAATAAATGTCTGGTGTTTTGTTAGAGCTTTGCTTATCAGCCTATCTTATCTTCTTCCACTTGCCTTTGGAAGCCAGGATTTTGCTGTAGGAACAAGGAGATAGCAATCTCACTTTAGAAAAGTTAAAATAGCCTTCATTTGGACTAGAAGCATCAGTACAAACTCATGATGTATTTTACTCTGTTAACTCTAGATCCACTGAAAAGTACTGGAAACAACATTCCATCAGTATAAACGAGCAAACCAGATTGTGATCTCTAAATATTGTTTCTCTCTTGCATGCCCTGCCACTCAGTCGTGTCCAGACTTTCTGAGACCTCATGGACTGTATCCCTCCAGGCTCCTCTGTCCATGGAATTCTCCAATCAAGAATACTGGCTGCTAAGTCGCTTCAGTCGTGTCGGACTCTGTGCGACCCTAGAGACGGCAGCCCACCTGGCTCCCCTGTCCCTGGGATTCTCCAGGCAAGAACACTGGAGTGGGTTGCCATTTCCATACTGGAGTGGGTTGCTATTTCCTTCTCCAGGGGATCTTCCCCACCCAGGGATCGAACAGGTATCTCTCGAGTCTCCTTCATTGGCAAGGGTATTCTTTTACCATTGAGCCACCTGGGAAGCCCCTGTTTCTGTCTTAAATCTAGAATGATCGATTCCAGGTGTCAGGCAGGAAATGAACAAGGTGATTCTGGAACATCTTGTCATATAACAAAGCAAGGCAGCTATGAGAGACTACTGGGGCCAGGTGGAAGGGGTACCAGGGGTGATGGCTGTGGGGTTCTCCAGGGTGCATGCGCGGTGGGCAGGGGGCGGGGCAGACAGAGAAGCGCGTTCCCCCGTGAAGACGTCCTGTAGCTTGTGCCCTGGACCGTGGCATGCACTTATACTCTGTAGGTCACGTGCCATGGACTTTGTGGTCGGGACCGCAGGCTACCTCCTGGAAGGTACGTCAGGAGGGAGGTCCCCCAGCCTGTGGAGGGGCAACAGAGCATCTCAGAGTGCGGGGAGCCCCACAGGCAGGATGAGCTCCTAGACCATGATGACTTGCAGGTGGTGAGCCTTGGGGACACGCTGGAAGCTGTCCTGAGCCGAAAGCACCGCGAAGAAGAAGGAATAGTGGAGACAGGGCCCTGTGGGTCTTTGCAGGGGCCGTGACTGGTCCGGTCCCCATGTCCACCCAACCCCAGACCCCACATCTGGCTTACTTTATTGCTTCTCCGGCCCCTCCTGTCCCTCACAGCCACAAGCACATGGGCGGCTCCTCCCCAGCCTGGCAGACACACGCGCGGCGGAGGGGCTGGTGAAGAAGAGGGTTGGTGAGCACTCTGACCCAGAGGCTGCAAATGCTGGCTGGTGGCCACACTGCTCGGGCTTCTGCGCTGCTGGGGGGCCCTGCTGGGTGGAGAGCTACCCCGTGGGGAGCCGTGTGGCCTCAAGTGGGAGTGGCTGGAATGGGGGTAATGCTTTTAGGAGGGGTACTTGCATGCCAAGTTCCAGTTTGCATTGGGAAGAACTGAAAAAAAAAAAAATCTACCTGCCCCCTTAACTAAAGAAAAAGAAAAAGAAAGAAGAAAAATAGCTGTGGCCCCATCAACTTGGGACTCAGGAGCAAATCTGAAAAGATTCCCATTCACAAAAGATGGAAAATGTGAGCATAAATAAAACTAATTTTACTATGTGAAGTGAAAATGTCACTCAGTTGTATCTGACTCTTTCTGACCCTATGGATTGTAGCCTGACAGGCTCCTCAGTTCATGAAATTCTCCAGACAAGAATACTGAAGTGGGTAGCCAGCCATTCCCTTCTCCAGAAGATCTTCCTGACCCAGAGATTGAACCCAGGTCTCCCACATTGCAGGCAGATTCTTTACCATTTGAGCCAGCAGGGAAGTCCTCAGAATACTGGAGTGGGTAGCTATTCCCTTCTCCAGGGGATCTTCTCACCCCAGGGATCAAACTCGGGTCTCCTGAATTGCAGGCAGATTCTTTACCATCTGAAATAATAAGGAAACATAAATTTAAATCTATGAATTTGTGACCCTTAGAGGAAAGGGGAAAAAAAAAAAGAACCAGTTGGATCTCTCTTGGAATATAACTAGGGAACCACCTCGTTAGTCTGAAAACTGAAGAATGAAAGGTTTAAAAATGCATAAATGTTCATCACTGAAGGGAATGTAAAATGATACAACCACTTTGGAAAGCATTTTTGGCACTATAAGAAAGTAAAAAGAGGGAATTCCTTGGTGATCCTGTGGGTAGGACTCTGCATTTCCACCGCGGGGGGCATGGGTTTGACCCACAGTCAGGGAGCAAAGATCCCACAAGCTGCAAGACATGGCCAAAAAAAAAAAAAAAAGAAAAGAAAGGGGGAAAGAAAGTAAAAAGAACACACAGAATGAGACAATACCTCTGTAAACCACATAGCTACCAAAGGGAACTGTATTCAGAATATATAAAAAATTCTTAGAATTCAACAATAAAAGCAACCCAATTTAAAAATCAGCAAAGGACTCAAGTAGCTGTGTGTCCAAGGAAAATATGCAAAAGGCCAATAAGCCACAAAAAAATTGTTCACCACCATGAGTCATTAGGATAAAGCCAATGAAAAGTAGAATAAGATATCACTTTGCACTGTAAGGATAGTTACAGTTAACAAAGACAGACAATAACAAGTGCTGGTGACGATGTGCAGGAGATGGGACCTGCTCACATTGCTGGTGGGAATGTAAAATGTTATATCCACTTTGGAAAACAGCCTAGCAATTTGTTAACTGATTAAATATAGAGTGGCTACATGATTCAGGAATTCTATTACTATATATATACACCCAAGAGAAATGAAAATCTACGTCCACACAAATACCTGTATGTAAACATCTGTGGCAGCAATAGTTAAAATAGCCAAAAGATGAAAATGACACCAATGTCCATCAACCAACAGATGGATAAACAAAATGTGGTCTATCTATACAGTGGAATATTAGTCAGCCTTAAAAAGGAATGAGGCACCAACACATGTTACAACATAGAGGAATCTTGAAACATGCTAAGTGAAAGAAGCCAGTCACATATCATATGATTCTGTATATTTGATATGTCCAGAATCAGCAAATCCATAAAAAGAGTAGTTTAGTGTTTACCAGGGGATTTGGGGGGAGAATGGCAGTGATTGCTAATGACTATGCATTTTCTTCATGGCATAATAAAAATGTTTTGAAATTAGATGGTGGTGATGGCTATACAGTCTTGTGAATGCTCAAAATCAGTGAAGTGTATACTTTTAAAAGGGTAAATTTTATAGGAGGCAAATTATACCTTGATAAATCAATTTTTAAAAACTGTCTTTAAAGAAGCCCCAAGGCCATTATTGAAAAAGTAAACTTGGACTTCCCTGGTGCTCTAGTGGTTAAGAATCTGCATTCCAATGCAGGGGACACAAGTTCGATCTCTGGTCCAGGAACTAAGATCTCACAGGCCACGGAGCAGCTAAGCCCATGCACCGCCACTGCTGAGCCCACGTGCTGCCATGGCTGAAGCCCACACACCCTAGAGCCCCTGCTCAGCAAAAAGAGAAACCACTGCAAAGAGAAGTCTGCACACCACAGGGAGAGAGTCGCCCCTGCTCTCTGCAAATAGAGAAAAGCTCTCAGAGCATCAAAGGCCCAGTGCAGCCCCCAAAAGCAGAGCCTCTGGCAAATGCCTTGTTTGTTCAAATGCCCAATAAATGTCAGCTCTTACTAATATTATGGTTCATATGAGACCCTGCTCCTGGGGGACATGGGAATGAAAGTACATCAGTTCCTTTCCTGGAGGATCTTATAGAAGCAGGATAGAAAAATATGAATGTGTAGTGAGCAAAAAGTGCCCTGTGACACACGCTATAGTGGAGATGGAAGCTCCCAGACACAGTGAAGGGGCAGGGGGCTCGGTGACTCATCTGAGCGAAACTGATGTATGAGCACAGGGCAGGTGACTCAAGAACAGCAACTCTGCCCTATGTTTTTCCAAACCAAAGGGGCCAGCCAATGTCAGACATACTATTATTATTACTTTTTAAGATGTTTGTTTTATTTATTTATTATTTTAAATTTTTGGCCCCACTTGCAGTATGAAGGATCTTAGTTCCCCAACCAGGGATCCAACCCGCACCCACTGCATTGGAAGGTGGAGTCGTAAGCACTGGATTGCTGGGGAAGTCCTGGCACCATTATTTTAAGCTTAGAAACAAAGATAAACGTGCTGCTGATTTAATGATGGCTCACCATTAGTGAAATTCAACACCAAGTTCAGATGCATTAGAATATGGTTAATAGAAAAAGCACATCTTGGAATGATGAGCTACAGGAAGTGCTAAGCACTTAATCTGAGTTGACTCTTAACCACTCAGCAATTCTGTGAGATGTACAGTCATCGAAGTCAATCCAAGTACTTCTAAGACCCATTAATTCCCCAGAGGTGGTCCCTAACTCTGATCACACTGTAGACCTAAGTCCAACCCCTGAGTGGAACTTGTAGACCCAACCCTAAGTTAGACCTGTCCTTCATGGGGACAGCGACACCATTGTCAGTATCACGCTACCCCAGCTCTGGTAGGTGTGTCTTTATTCCCATTTTAAAGAGGATCACAGTGAGTGTGAATCAAACTTAAAGGGCTTTACCCATAATCCTAATGCTTAAAGTGCCAGAATGTTCAAACTACCATGCAATTGCTCTCATCTCACGCTATAATGCTCAAAATCCTCCAAGCTGGGCTTCAAAAGTACGTGAACCGTGAACTTCCAGATGGACAAACGGATTTAGAAAAGGCAGAGGAATCAGAGATCAAATTGCCAACATCCACTGAATCATAGAAAAAGCAAGAGAACTCCAGAAAAATATATACTTCTGTTTCACCGACTACACTAAAGCCTTTAACTGTGTTCAGTTCAGGTCAGTTTAGTCGCTCAGTTAATCCGACTCTTTGCGACCCCATGAATCACATCATGCCAGGCCTCCCTGTCCATCACCAACTCCCAGAGTTCACCCAAACTCACGTGCATCGAGTCAGTGATGCCATCCAGCCATCTCAGCCTCTGTCGTCCCCTTCTCCTCCTGCCCTCAATCCCTCCCTGCATCAGGGTCTTTTCCAATGAGTCAGCTCTTCGCATGAGGTAGCCAAAGTATTGGAGTTTCAGCCTCAGCATCAGTCCTTCCCATGGACACCCAGGACTGATCTCCTTTAGGATGGACTGGTTGGATCTCCTTGCAGTCCAAGGGACACTCAATAGTCTTCTCTAACACCACAGTTCAAAAGCATCAGTTCTTCGGTGCTCAGCTTTCTTCACAGTCCAACTCTCACATCCATACATGACCACTGGAGTGGATCACAACAAACTGTGGAAAATTCTTAAAAGAGATGAGAATAGCAGACCACCTGACCTGCCTCCTGAGAAATCTGTATGCAGGTCAAGGAGCAAAAGTTAGACCCGGACGTGGAACAATGAACTGGTTCCAAATTGCAAAAGGAGTACATCAAGGCTGTATATTGTCACTCTGCTTATTTAACTTATATGTAGAGTACATTAGGCAAAATGCTAGACTGGATGAAGCACCAGCTGGAATCAAGACTGCCGGTAGAAATATCGACAATCTCAGATATGCTCTTGATGAAAGTGAAAGAGGAGAGTGAAAAAGCTGGCTTAAAACGCAACATTCAAAAAACTAAGATCATGACATCCAGTCCCATCACTTCATGGCAAATAGATGGAGAAACAATGGAAATAGTGACAGACTTTATTTTGGGGGGCTCCAAAATTACTGCAGACGGTGACTGCAGCCATGAAATTAAAAGACACTTGCTCCTTGCAAAAAAAATTATGACAAGCCTAGACAGCGTATTAAAAAGCAGAGACAATACTTTGCTGACAAAGGTCTGTCTAGTCAAAGCTATGGTTTCTCCAGTAGTTATGTATGGATGTGAGAGCTGGGCCATAAAGAAGGCTGAGGGCCAAAGAATCAATGCTTTTGAACTGTGGTGCTGGAGAAGACTCTTGAGAATCCCTTGGACTGCAAGGACATCAAACCAGTCTCTCCTAAAGGAAATCAATCCTAAATACTCTTTGGAAGGACTGATGCTGAAGCTCCAATACTTTGGCTACCTGATGCGAAGAGCTGACTCATTGGAAAAGACCCTGATGCTGGGAAAGACTGAAGGCAGGAGGAGAATGGGTTGACACAGGATGAGATGGTTGGATGGCATCACCGACTTGATGGACCTGAGTTTAAGCAAGCTCCGGGAGATGGTGAAGGACAGGGAAGCCCGACGGGCTGCAGTCCCTGGGATTACAAAGAGTCAGATACAACTGAGTGACTGAACAACAAAGTGTCAGAGGTGATGTCTGAACCCAGAGCAGTCTAACAGTGAAGTCTGTACAGTTTTTCCACGTTCCAGGGAACCTGAGCCCATGAAAGAGAAGGAACTGCAGAGGGTACGTCTGATAGAACCCAGATCCTGCTTAACCCTGGGGCGTGGATAATCGATCCACACTAAAGGTGTTTCCTTTGTGTTCCAGGGTGCTCGTTACTTATGCCAAGTACGCTGGAGCCAGGACCAGCTAGCCAAGCTACTCAACAGAGAGTGACGGGTCCCTCCAGCAGGACCCTCCTCGGAGAGGTGCAGGGAACCTGCCCCTCTTCACTGCAGTGCAGGCCAGTCATCAAGACCGGCTCCCAGAGCATGCTGCTGCTCTGCAGAGGGCTGCCTGTGTCCCAAGGCAGGAGTGGCATTAAGTGGGTTTCCAGCACCTTCTTCCATTGCTGGAAGCAGTCTTGCTGGACTGGATTCTCAGGTTTGCGCAGTTGACTTGGTTGTCAGTTGGCCAGTGACATCAGCCCCCAGTCCTGGGTGGGCACTTCAAAGAGGAAGAGATCTAATGGGATTTGGCCACATCCCATACCTGTGGTCAGTCCCATTCTCAGAAAGGCTCCATCTGTCCTAAGTCATGCAGAGGGGAAGGGGGTGTTGGTGAGGCCCACACCTTGCATTGCCTGTGGCAATTTGCAACTCTACCTCAGATCCTTTCCCTTTGAGTCTCAGCAGCATCCAAGGGAGGCAGAAAGGAACAGCAGACCCCCACCTCCAGAATCTAATGCCTGATGATCTGAGGCGGAGCTGATTCAATGCTAATAGAAATAAACTGCACCATAACTGTAATATACCTGAATCATTCTAAAACCATTCCTACCCTTCACCCTATCCTCTCCCGCCCCTGTCTGTCCAAAAATTATCTTCCCTGAAGTCAGTCCCTGGTGCCAAGAACGTTGGGGACTGCTGGTCTAGAAGACAGCCAGCCA
The DNA here is from genome assembly GCA_006410635.1 of Cephalophus harveyi. Lineage (NCBI taxonomy): Eukaryota > Metazoa > Chordata > Mammalia > Artiodactyla > Bovidae > Cephalophus > Cephalophus harveyi. The sequence goes on along the minus strand of SJYT01052857.1, from coordinate 105,305 downwards.
GCTGCCCACATCTGTTCAGTCAGGCACCCGGTTCAAATCTTGCTTTTACCTGCTCACCAGATCTCTTCAGTAACTCTGTCATAGCACCTGCTAAGCACCAGGCTAAGCTGTCACGTGTGTCTGTGCACACAAAGGCCACTTAGCACCTTCATTCTCTTGTGATGAAATCTTGAGGCTTATGTGGCCATTTTGCTGTTGTTCAGTCGCAAAGTTGTGATCTACTCTTTGTGACCCCATGGACTGCATCACGCCAGGCATCCCTGTCCTTCACCATCTCCCGGAGCTTGCTCAAACTCATGTCCATTGAGTCGATGATGCCATCCAGCCATCTTATCCTCTGTTGTCCCCTTCTCCTGCCTTGCCTTCAATCTTTCCCAGCATCAAGGCCTAGGGTAATCTTTATCATCTATCACACTCTATGTGCACATAAAGGAAATTCAAGCAACATTGGGGAGGGGGGGTGTGTGGGTAAATTAGGGATTTGGGATTAAAATATACACACTCCTATATATAAAATAGATAATCAACAAGGACCTACTGTATCATGTAGCAGACTCTAGTCAACATTCTGTAATTACCTATATGGGGAAAGAATCTGAAAAAGAATGGATATATGTTTACATATAACTGAATCAATTTTCTGTCCACCTGAAACTAACACAACATTATACATCAACCATACTCCAATATAAAGTAAAAATTAAATTAAAAATTAAAAAAAAAACATAAGCAACAAAATTTTTTTTCTCTAACCACATAGTCTGACTTCTGTGAATAGTATCATCCTCCTGATCACCATGTTGCTAAAGCCACTCACAAATAGCCCCTTTAGTGCCCTCAACAATGTGTGTGGGGAGGCTACCATTAGTCCCATCTTAAAGATGCAAAGGGGCTTCCCTGGTGGCTCAGTGGTAAAGCCACCTGCAATGAGGGGCCACAGGTTTGAGCCCTGGGTTGGGAAGATCCCCTGGAGAAGGGAATGGCAACCCACTCCAGTATTCTTGCCTGGAAAATTAAATGAACAGAGGAGCTTGGCTGACTATAGTCCAGGGGGTCGAAGAAGAGTCAGACATGACTTACTAATTAAACTACAACTATAAACATAGATGTGAAAACTGAGGATCAGGGAGGTTAAAAACCTGCTCAAGCAAACTACCAAGAGAAAGCCCTTGTTGGAAATTTCCTTCCTACTGCATCTCCTCCTTACCTCCCTGTGTGTTGCGTGAAAAGAATACAGGCTTTGGGCAGATTTGGGTTTGCTTATCTGTTGCAATCTTACAATCTGTGTGATCACTTAATCTCTCAGGATCTCAGGTCCTCATGTGCAAATGGAGATGATAATGTAAGATAAAAGGGCTTTAAAAGATATTAAAGATAAGGAATCACTATCAAGAGCCTCTTTATCTTTCTCCTTCCTCCACTGAAGAGAAACTAGGTGGATTTTCTGAGTCAAATTGAGTCTCCATAGAATGACGGGGTCTTAGAAATGTTTAGGGCCTTGTGTGTGTGTGTGTGTGTGTGTGTGTGTGTGTGTTAGTCACTCAGTCATGTCCAGCTCTTTGCAACCTGTGAACTATAGCCTGCCAGGCTCCTCAATCCATGGAATTCTCTAGGCAAGAATACTTGAGTCAGTAGCCATTCCCTTCTCCAGGGGATCTTCCCAACCCAGGGATCGAACCCAGGTCTCCTGCATTACAAGAAGATTCGCTGTCGTCTAAGCCCACGGGGAAGCCCATTTAGGGCCTAGGTAAGGCCCAATCCGAACACTCAGGGTGCTTCCCTCGGTTACAGTAAGTGACCTGCCTCTGTGCAGGGGCGGGTGTCTTGGTGGCTGCCCCTGCTGTCCAGGCCAGAATGCCTCCACTGACTGAGCCAGTATATGTTGGGGACTGGAACCTACATTCCTTTTCTTTCATGTAACAACACCCCCAAAGCAGTCTTAACACGCAATCTGAACTGAGGCTCAGACATCCTGAGAACTTGCCCCATAATTCCTATTACCCAGCCAGAAGTTGGTAAAACTAGAGTTTGAACTCAGTTCTGAGTACAATAACTGGTCCAGGAGTTCATGGCATCAAATCTACATTCCCCAATTCATCCATCGACTGATAGATCTTTCCTGGATTGAAGATAAGAGCGACTTCACTTTCACTTTTCACTTTCATGCATCGAAGAAGGAAATGGCAACCCACTCCAGTGTTCTTGCCTGGAGAATCCCAGGGACAGAGGAGCCTGGTGGGCTTCTGTCTATGGGGTCGTGCAGAGTCAGACACGACTGACACGACTTAGCAGCAGCAGCAGCAGGCTTATTAGAAATAGCTCTATCAGGATATACAAATATGTATATATATATATATATAAATTGCATGGGACTTCCCTAGTTGTTCAGAGGTTAAGACTTCACCTTCCAATGCAGAGGATGCAGGTTCCATTGCTGAGGGGATCTAAGATCTCACATGCCTCTTGACCAAAAAACCAAAATATAAAATAGAAGCAATATTGTAACATATTTAATAGAGACTTAAAAAATCAAATGTGGTATATACATTCGAGTTATGAGCTTATGTTCAGTTCAGTTCAGTTCAATTGCTCAGTCGGGTCTGACTCTTCGTGATCTCATGGACTGCAGCACGCCAGGCCTCCTTGTCCATCACCAACTCCCAGAGTTTACTCAAACTCCTGTCCATCGAGTCAGTGATGCCATCCAACCATTTCATCCTCTGTCGTCTCCTTCTCCTCCTGGCTTCAATCTATCCCAGCATCAGGGTCTTTTCAAATGAGTCAGTTCTTTGCATCAGGTGGCCAAAGTATTGGGGTTTCAGCTTCAGCATCAGTCCTTCCAATGAATATTCAGGACTGATTTGCTTTAGAATTGACTGGTTGGATCTCCTTGCAGTCCAAGGGACTCTCAAGAGTTTTCTCCAACACCACAGTTCAAAAGCATCAATTCTTTGGTGCTCAGCTTTCTTTATAGTCCAACTCTCACATCCATACATGACCACTGGAAAAACCACAGCTTTGACTAAACAGACCTTTGTGACTCACAATAATTCAGACATTTCTCAAGAATTAAGAGGTACACATTTTTTTTTTAACTCAACTTTTAAACATGTGTCACCTTTGACCAAATAACTTCACTGACAAGGCTATGGTCTAAGATAATCAAATACATACATGCACGTGTGTGGCACAAATAGTAAAACTTAGTATTTTATATGGGTTTCCCAGGTGGTGTTAGTGGTGAAGATTATACCTGCCAATGCAGGAGATGCAAGAGACTCGGGTTCAATCCCTAAGTCAGGAAGATCCCTTAGAGTAGGAAATGGCACCCCACTCCAGTGTCCTTGCCTGTAAAATCCCATGGGCAGAGGAGCCTGACTGGCTACAGTCTATGGGGCTCCACAGAGTCCGACATGACTGAGCATACCCACGAAGTTTTATATCCAGTAAAATGCATGCTTAAAAAATAGAATTAAGAGATGCATAAAGATAGAGGTCCCCACCTATGAGATCAGAAGTAGTTTACACATACAAAGGGTGCATATGGGGACGTGAATCCAGTCTTAAGAACTTAAACTTGTAATTTGTTCACTGGGGACCCTCCCATCCTTCCCATATCCCCAGCTGCTGTCCAGGAAGCTAGGAGAGTGAGTCATTAGAAGGGGGACTCATTTCCAAGGATACTGTTTGCCTGTGATGAGGTGTTAGTTGAGGAAGGGGGAGCGGGTGCCGGCGGGGTCTCATCTCAACGTGTCTGTTTCACCTTGGGGCTGCTTTCCTTTAAGCTGCCTGTACAGAGGAGGAAAGGAGTTTCATATTTTGGAGATACTGGGCTGGGGTATATTGAATTTAAAAAAAAATTTTTTTTTTTTTTATCATTTGGCCACGCCACACAGTATGTGGGATCTTAGTTTTCTGACCAGGGATCGAACCTGCATCCCCCTCATTGGCAGCATGGAATCTTAACCCCTGGACCACCAGGGAAGTCCCTGAATTTTAATATCACAAATAAAACATGAATCACAAAAATAAAACATTGGAGATAAGGCTTGCTGCTGCTGCTGCTAAGTCGCTTCAGTCGTGTCCGACTCTGTGCGACCCCATAGACAGCAGCCCACCAGGCTCCCACGTCCCTGGGATTCTCCAGGCAAGAACACTGGAGTGGGCTGCCATTTCCTTCTCCAATGCATGAAAGTGAAAAGTTAAAGTGAAGTCACTCAGTCGTGTCCGACTCTTAGCGACCCCATGGACTGCAGCCTACTTGGCTCCTCCGTCCATGGGATTTTTCAGGCAAGAGTACTGGAGTGGGGTGCCATTGCCTTCTCCAAGAGATAAGGTTTGAGTCCCCTTTCATCATCAGCCCCAATACCAGCCCCTCCAACAGAAAGTCAGCCACAACTCTGAGATCTAGAATGGATCTTCCCCATCTTTTTCTCTTGCGTTTATATTTATTTCTCAAACACAGTACAGACTTACAGTGTTCCGGGTATTTTTCTGACTGCCTTCCAAATATCATCTCATTTACATTTACTTGTGTTGTGTAGTCACTAAAGTGAAAGAAAGTGAAAGTAGGGCTTCTCTGGTGGCTCAGACGGTAAAGCATGTGCCTGCAATGCAGGGGACCCGGGTTCGATTCCTGGGTCGGGAAGATCCCCTGGAGAAGGAAATGGCAATCCACTCCAGCACTCTTGCCTGGAAAATCCCATGGATGGAGGAGCCTGACAGGATTCAGTCCATGGGGTCTGTACTTTTGTGTGTAGTCACTAAGTCGTGTCCAATTCTTTTGCAACCCCATGGACTGTAGCCTGCCAGGCTCCTCTGTCCATGGGGATTCTCCAGGCAAGAATACTGGAGGAGGTTGCCATTTCCTTCTCCAGGGGATCTTCCCAACCCAGGGATTGAACCTCAGTCTCCTGCAAGGGCAGGTGGATTCTTTACCTCTGAGTCACTTGGGAAGCCTAATAGTGCTGTCATGCATATGTTATACACACACAAACAGATGACTGGGCACAGTCATCCCAGGCAAGAGTTCCACAACTTGCCTCTGTCACTACAATCCACCCTGGAGCGTCTTCCACATCAGTTGCGTGTATGCTCCCTCATTCTCTTCAACAGCTGTGGGGTTTCCACTATGAGTTTGTGCTGGTTATTTAATAAGTGAAATTTAACTGGTGAAATTTAGGTTGTTTCTAATGTATTTCATTATCCTTCATGAGTATCCTTCAACAGACTTTGTGTACAGTAAGAGTGGAGGGGATTTGTAGGGTAAATCTACTTAGGGGGTCTTAAATCTTAACCCTTGTTTAGTACATTAATCTATGGATAATATATGCCTCATTCAAACAGGTTTGGGGCAGAGTCCATAAACCTTTCAGTAAGTGGTGGGTGGAGAAGAGATAAAGCACAGGTTACAGTTGAACTCTGAGCTAAAACTTGGCCACTTCCCCCTGCTTTCTCGGGAGGCAGAGATAGTCTGAGGGCTACTTCCACCTGGGCAGGTCGGTATGCACAGCTCTGCAGGATGACCTCACCCTCCCAGCAAGTGGTCTGGCAGCTTTGCAGACTCATCACAGCTGGAAGTCACCTTGATTTTGACCCAAGCGGAGTTGGAATGGCTTGTTACTTGAAGAAGCCAAAGGGCTCCGAGGCTGCACTCAGAGGTCTGCTACGTAGGAGACCAGGGCCACCGGGAGGCCAGGCCAGCAAGTCATTGAACTTGTCTGGCCCAAAGTTTCCCTATCAGGAAAGCTGAGTGACCAGTCCCTGCTGTGGTACCCCACCTCTCCCCATCCTCCATCGCTTTAATCTGAGGATCAAAGAAAGAAGTGGAAAATTGTGATTTTTCACTGAAGCACCTTTTTCCTTGGAAATTCCCCTGGGATAGGATTTGAGCCTTTGTTATGCAGGATGCGAAGCCCAGTCCACACTAAACTGTCCGCTCCTCTGCCCCTTCATGAATAACTTCCTTAGTTTGGGGGCATGGTAGAGCCGGCGGTCTTAATCAGTAAAAACTCTTAATGTGCCTTTAAGCCTGAAAACACTCCTGCAGCTGTCTGATGAATCCTCACCCACCCAGAAAAGGTGGAGGGCGGGGGGCGGATTGCACCACCCCCATTTTACAGAACTGAAGACTGAAATGCAGAGAGGTTCCAGAGCTCCTCTGACTCACACAGCTTGTAGACAGAAAAGCTGGGGGTCAGCCTAACAACAGAGCCTGAACTTGTAGCCACCAGGTCACCCCGAGGGCCAGCATCTCAAAGTTCCTCTTCAAGGCTGCCACCATGGGGATTAGCACCTCTGGAGTCAGACTGAGATGGCTAAGCTCTGCCAGCGCTGAGGGCTACCACTGTTACTAGATGAAATGCCAGTGCTGGAGTTTCACCACTGGCATCAATTTTTTGCTGGGCCAAGCGATCATCTTTCCCTGACTTGCTTTGTCCATGTGGAGAGGCAGGGAATGGCCACCTGATGCAAAAAGCTGACTCTTTGGAAAAGCCCCTGATGCTGGGATAGACTGAGGGCAGGAGAAGGGGGCGACAGAGGATGAGATGGTCGGAGGGCATCACAGACTTGATGGACATGAGTTTGAAACTTTGGGAGATAGTGAAGGACCGGAAAGCCTGGAGTGCTGCAGTCCACAGGGTCACAAAGAGTCAGATGTGACTTAGCGCCCAAACAACAACGAGGGAGTGGGGACCATGGTCTTGAAATAGGACACCAAAGTTGGCGAAGGATCCCCCAACAATATGTCACTGCTTAGGTGTTAAGAGCAGCCCTTTCAACCACCCACGGCCAGGAGGGAACATCTTGGGAGGTCAGACGTGCCCGGGCAGCTCTGTTTCCACACCCCTGTGTGGCCTTGACCTAGATTCTGACCTTTTCTGCCCCTTCTAAGCTGTCCGGCTGGGAACCTGGGATGCATCTTCCCTGAATGCAACCAGAACTCAACCTAACACTGGGCGGCAGCAGGTGTCTGAGCTGAGAGGGCCTCACAGTTTGTTCCCTGATGGTATTTTTTCCCTGCTTCACAGATGGGAAGAGGAAGACTCTGACGGGACAGAACCCAGGCTGGCCTGGGAAGTCTTCATGCCAGCTTCATTTGGGACCCACCCAGATGACCACTGGACACTCCATCCGGACGTGCCCATGCTCAGTTCAAAGGTGACAGTCTGCCAGTGTACACAGGTGTGGCCGAAGAAGAGACGCCCATGCAATCTGCAGGCTTACCACTTCAAGCTACATGCTGGCTGCAAGATGACTCCAGCCAGCTTTGGGGAGCTGCTGGCCAACAGATGGACAGACCCTCTCCCTCCTCCTCTTTTATCCATCTTAGGGGATCACCCATGGAGGGTAAGGAACACTCTCCTGCTAATGGTCTTTGGCCTGGAATTTGGAGAGATCTAGAAGCAGTAGGGGTGACTTGTCCAAGGTAAGGAGCAGCAGCTGTGCTTTTCTGGAGCAGCCATGAAGAGATACCCCACGTCCAAGGTAAGAGAAACCCAAGTAAGAAGGTAGGTGTTGCGAGAGGGCATCAGAGGGCAGACACACTGAAACCATAATCATAGAAAACTAGCCAATCTGATCACATGGACCACAGCTCCTGCTTCATTCTGTACTCCAAGGCCAAATTTGCCTGTTACTGCAGGTATTTCTTGATTTCCTACTTTTACATTCCAGTCCCCTAAAATGAAAAGGACATCTTTTTTGGGTGTTAGTTCTAAAAGGTCTTTTAGGTCTTCATACAACCATTCAACTTCAGCTTCTTCAGAAAACTAGCCAATCTGATCACATGGACCACAGCCTTGTCTAACGTAATGAAACTAAGCCATGCCACGTGGGGCCACCCACGACGGACGGGTCATGGTGGAGAGGTCTGACAGAATGTGGTCCACTGGAGAAGGGAATGGCAAACCACTTCAGTATTCTTGCCTTGAGAACCCCATGAACAGTATGAAAAGGCAAAATGATAGGAAACTGAAAGAGGTACTCCCCAGGTCAGTAGGTGCCCAATATGCTACTGGAGATCAGTGGAGAAATAACTCCAGAAAGAATGAAGGGATGGAGCCAAAGCAAAAACAATACCCAGTTGTGGATGTAACTGATATAGAAGCAAGGTCCGATGCTATAAAGAGCAATATTGCATAGGAACCTGGAATGTCAGGTCCATGAATCAAGGCAAATTGGTAGTGGTCAAACAGGAGATGGCAAGAGTGAACGTCGACATTCTAGGAATCAGCGAACTAAAATGGACTGGAATGGGTGAATTTAACTCAGATGACCATTATATCTACTACTGTGGGCAGGAGTCCCTCAGAAGAAATGGAGTAGCCATCATGGTCAAAAGAGTCCGAAATGCAGTACTTGGATGCAATCTCAAAAACGACAGAATGATCTCTGTTCATTTCTGGCAAACCATTCAATATCACGGTAATCCAGTGGACCACATTCTGTCAGACCTCTCCACCATGACCCGTCCATCGTGGGTGGCCCCACGTGGCATGGCTTAGTTTCATTACGTTAGACAAGGCTGTGGTCCATGTGATCAGATTGGCTAGTTTTCTGAAGAAGCTGAAGTTGAATGGTTGTATGAAGACCTAAAAGACCTTTTAGAACTAACACCCAAAAAAGATGTCCTTTTCATTTTAGGGGACTGGAATGTAAAAGTAGGAAATCAAGAAACACCTGGAGTAACAGGCAAATTTGGCCTTGGAGTACAGAATGAAGCAGGGCAAAGGCTAATAGAGTTTTGCCAAGAAAATGCACTTGTCATAGCAAACACCCTCTTCCAATAACACAAGAGAAGACTCTATACATGGACATCACCAGATGGTCAACACTGAAATCAGATTGATTATATTCTTTGCAGCCAAAGATGGGAAAGCTCTATACAGTGAGCAAAAATAAGACCAGGAGCTGACTGTGGCTCAGATCATGAGCTCCTTATTGCCAAATTCAGACTTAAATTGAAAAAAGTAGGGAAAACCACTAGACCATTCAGGTATGACCTAAATCAAATCCCTTATGATTATACAGTGGAAGTGAGGAATAGATTTAAGGGACTAGATCTGATAGATAGAGTGCCTGATGAACTTAGTGATGGGACCAGATGCCATGATCTTAGTTTTCTGAATGTTGAGCTTTAAGCCAACTTTTTCACTCTCCTCTTTCAGCAATATTAGGGTGCATCAAATGAGCAGTATTTGGGTTTAGCATATGTTTGTTCCCAGGTGGAGCTCGTGGTGAAGAACCCATCTGCCAACGCAGGAAATGCAAGACATGTGGGTTCAAGCTTCCTATATCAGGAAGATCCCCTGGAGTAGGAAATGGCAACCCACTCCAGTATTCTTGCCCGGAACATTCCGTGGACAGAGGAGCCTGGCAGGCTACAGTGCACAGGGTCACAAAGAGTCAGACATGACCGAGCACACACGCACTCACACACCCACACGTACACACACATTTTTAAATTCTGGGGCTGGACTAAGCTTGGAAGGAAGTGAGATCATAGTAATAAAACAATATTTTAATGCACTTGTCATGTAATACTAATGACTGTACAATGTACTCTCATTCAATCCTCCGTCAATCTTATGAGATTGGTATTATGGAAGGATTGCTAGCTTTTCCCCATTATCCATCCTCCTGTCCTTGTTCAGCTGAATACTTGGCTGCTGGAAAGAAAGACTAGAGTTCCCAGCTTTCTTTGCATCTCAGTTCAATTCAGTCGCTCAGTCATGTCTGACTCTTTGTGACCCCATGGACTGCAGCACACCAGGCTTCCCTGTCCATCACCAACTCCCAGAGCTTGCTCAAACTCATGTCCATCAAATCTAGATGCCTAGATTCCTTGCATCTAGGTATGNAGAAAGACTAGAGTTCCCAGCTTTCTTTGCATCTCAGTTCAATTCAGTCGCTCAGTCATGTCTGACTCTTTGTGACCCCATGGACTGCAGCACACCAGGCTTCCCTGTCCATCACCAACTCCCAGAGCTTGCTCAAACTCATGTCCATCAAATCTAGATGCCTAGATTCCTTGCATCTAGGTATGGCCAAATGACTAAGTTTCAGCTAAAGAGATGTAAGTGGAAATGCTATATGTAACTTCTCATAACAGGTACCCTTCTCTCCTCTTCCTCCTCCTTGGCTAGAATACAAATGTGATACTGAAGCTTAAGCAGCTACCTTGGACTGTACAGGAAGCTGTGTGTTGAGGATGGTGCAGCAAAATTCTAGCAGAAGACTGGGACCCAGTGATTATGCAGCGACCATACCAACTCTGATTTTACTCTGAGACTTTACATATGTGTTAGACTATAGCCTACCAGTCTCCTCTGCCCATGGAATTCTCCAGGCAAAAAACTGGAGCAGGTTGCCATGCCCTTCTCCAGGGGATCTTCCCAACCCAGGGACTGAATCTGAGTCTCCCATATTGCAGGGGCTAAACCACCAGGGAAACCCCCACATATACTGTAGAGAAATTCTGTCTTGTCTAAGTCATCGTTATTTTGATTTCAAACTGAGGCTAATTCTAACTGATACACTTGAACTGTCTGTCCTGAGATGGATGCTGTGGATTTTGAAGACATGAATAAAAGATTGTAAAGTGCATAATTAAACACTTTATACTGATTACATATGGAAAATGGTAATATTTTGGATGCCATGCTGTGCTAAGTCACTTCAGTCATGTCTGACTCTGTGAGAACTCCTGGACTGTGGCCTGCCAGGCTCCTCTGTCCATGGGATTCTCCAGGCAAGGATACAGGAGTGGGTTGCTATGCCATTCTCCAGGGGATCTTCCTAACTGAGGGACTGAACCTGAGTCTTTTATGTCTCTTGCATTAGTAGGTGGGATCTTTACCACTAGTGCCCAATATTTTGGATATATTAAGTCACTGCAGATGGTGACTGCAGCCATGAAATTAAAAGACGCTTACTCCTTGGAAGGAAAGTTATGACCAACCTAGACAGCATATTCAAAAGCAGAGACATTACTTTGCCAACAAAGGTCTGTCTAGTCAAGGCTATGGTTTTTCCAGTGGTCATGTATGGATGTGAGAGTTGGACTATGAAGAAAGCTGAGCGTCAAAGAATTGATGCTTTTGAACTGNAAAATCACTGCTGATGGTGACTGCAGCCATGAAATAAAAGACGCTTACTCCTTGGAAGGAAAGTTATGACCAACCTAGATAGCATTTTCAAAAGCAGAGACATTACTTTGCCAACAAAGGTCTGTCTAGTCAAGGCTATGGTTTTTCCAGTGGTCATGTATGGATGTGAGAGTTGGACTGTGAAGAAAGCTGAGCGCCAAAGAATTGATGCTTTTGAACTGTGGTGTTGGAGAAGACTATTGAGTGTCCCTTGGACTGCAACCAGTCCATTGTAAAGGAGATCAGTCCTGGGTGTCCATTGGGAGGACTGACGCTGAAACTCCAGTATTTTGGCCACCTCATGTGAAGAGTTGACTCATTGGAAAAGACCCTGACACTGGGAGGGATTGGGGGCAGGAGGAGAAGGGGATGACAGAGGATGAGATGGCTGGATGGCATCATCAACTCGATGGACATGAGTTTGGGTGAACTCTGGTGATGGACAGGGAGGCCTGGCATGCTGCGATTCATGGGGTCACAAAGAGTTGGACATGACTGAGCGACTGTACTGAATTGAGAAGCAGGGAGGTCGAGCTGGGGTGAGGGTGACAAGGTGAAGCCGTACTCTTTACTTAAACGGGCAGCTATTTAGCACAGCCACTGACCAAGGCCTGGGGTCAGCTGGTGGGAGATACAGAGCTGAATCAATGCTGATCCAGCCTGTGTGGCCCCATGTTGGACACTTCTGACTCCAGGAGGACTTGCACAGAAAATCCCCAACAGTGACCTCCAGGTCATCGGACCAGCAGAGGCCACGTTAACACAGCCAGACAGGGAAGTCAGTAGCCGTGCAGAGCCTGCAGGGGAAGGCCGTGTAGGAGGAGGGGACAGAGCCAGCAAAGGCACGGAGATGGGGTGGTAGAGAGAGCCCTCCACGAGGCTAAAGCCCTACGGACCTGATGGGAAGAAAGGCAGAAAGGGGACATGGTGCCAGCGAGCCGAGGGCTTGCTGGCCGGGCCACAGAGCTGTGCGTTTCACCTGCTTTATAGGAGCTGACATAATCTGAGAGCAAAAGGAAGGCTTTAGAGCTAAACAGCGAAGTGAAGTGAGTGAAGTCGCTCAGTTGTGTCCGACTCTTTGCGACCCCATGGACTGTAGCCTACCAGACGCCTCTGTCCATAGAGTTTTCCAGGCAAGAATACTGGAGTGGTTTGCCATTTCCTTTCTCCAGGGGATGTTCCCGACCCAGGGATTGAACCCGGGTCTCCCGCATTGCAGGGTAAAGCAGATGCTTTACCATCTGAACCACCAGGGAAGCCCAGGGAGCTGAACAGAGCTGTGTTCCAATCCAGGCCTCAGCTGGAAGGCCTCGGGTAGATGATGAGCTGACCTGACCTGGGTGACCTGCCTCTAGTGGGATATAGTAACAGGACTCACCTTCCAGGATGGTAGTGACCATCCCCTGAGCACACAGTCTCTTCCTTCACCCTTGCTTTGGGAAAAGACTTTCAGAATTTTGTGCCAGGACCATTTGCTCCATTTTCTAGAACAACTGGATTAGTATGGTCACGGCTGGCCCTCATACTAGGCTCTACGGCTTGATGCCTCGGAATGCAGATGTTTGCTCTCAGTTCGAACATGAACCCATAAAAAGGCAATTTGTTACTAGGTCGGGAGGCTAGTTCAGCCCTGACAGAGATCCGAGGAGTGAGGTTTCACAGTGACTCCAGCTTTGCAAGCGAGAAATATTCAATAAGGAACTTCCCCGTAATACAGAGTGGGGGCATTCGCCACACATATTCAATATCCATCTCTCGGCAGAAGTGCTGGAATTCCTCTGCCAGGCAGAGTTGCTTTTCAAAGCAACTTTACTCCACTGCTGCTCTTTTATTGAAGCACTTGAACAGTGAACAAGTTATTTTAAAAATTATTTGAAGTCAAACATTCACTGGATCACCCTGGTCTCGTTTAACTTGGAAAGCTACTTTCTGAGGGTTTGGGGGGAAAAAAAAAAGAAAGAATGGCCACGGCTTAAATCAGAATGTGGATAGTATTATCAAAAACTTATGTTGCCGTCTCAAAGTCAACTGGAGATACTTTAAGATCCAAATAATTCCAGAATTCTAGAGTTTCAGAGAAAGTATTGTCATTAGTTGGACATGAACCTGTTTGGCTGTTACCATTTCACTTGCAAATGTTGTGCTGACCTACCCGCTGGAACCAAAAATGACTGTATCTCCAAACCGTCTGAAAGGGGAACAAAATGTTCTTTGGGGACCTTTTAAAAAAAAAACAAACACAAAAAACCCTGTGGGGTATCATGTAGACAAGAGAGGGTCTTTTCAGCTCAACTGTCCTACGTTTGGCTCATATACAAAATTCCCCGAGCTATCATTACTACGAACAGACTACTTCCAGCCCACCCCCCATAATACATAAATTACAAACGACCCAATGACATGGGAGATGGGCTCCTGCAATTTTAAACCCAAGACCTTCTAGTCTGCAGAAAGAATTTTACTACTAAGTGAAACCAAATCCTCACCATGGATCAAGAATCCCGCAGCTTTTGTCCCTGGCTGCAGGTAGATACCCCAAACAGGAAAACACACATAAACTCCAGAAAGGAGATGACCAGGGAGCTGATACTGAGATCGACTGGCCCAGAAATGATCAAGTATACAGAGTGAATGAGTAAAGAGTGGGGGGAGGGGGAGCATGCAGATGTGAGTATGTGAAGAAGGTAGTAGATGTCAAAATTCCTCGTCTCTTGGCTAAGAAAAGACAACGAAAGCCCCAACACAAGTCAAACAAATTGAAAATTGCAGCTCTTCCTGAGAATTCTCCCCCTCTATCCTATCGGGGCAAGCAGAGAAGAACTGAATTACTTAGACAGGCTGATAAGGGCTCAGCCTCCTCTGTCCAAGGCAAAGCCAGGCTATAGGTAGTTGAGTCAGAGCATCAGATCCTTCAGATGGTGGGATCAGATAAGTGGCATGGCCTGTGACCTCTGAAAATGGCTTTTTTGGTTTGTTTGTTTCTATTTCCCATGACTCTACGTGACGGTTTAGGCTTCAGAAATCTTGGTTGCTGCATATGACCAGTAGGCAAGGGAGTCTGGCTGCTTAAGTGCCCTTCTAGGAGTTCAGAAAGCCATTCAAAACCACAGATCAACAGTGGCAGCAGAGCAAGCTGAAGTCTCCTCCAGTGACTACCTTGCAGGACAAGACACATCTGGGAAGGTGTTTGTTTCCTCACTCTGATGTTTTAAAAGAATCAACATTGATATCTCATAAAAATTTCATCCAGCTCTTAAGATGATGTACCATCAAATGACCATTTTATCGAATCCTTTTAAAAAGATGAATACAATAGCAAAGTTCCATATTATACACATGTCCACTGCTCCTAACCTTTCTAGATTAGTAGATTCATAGTTTTAAACATATAATGTGACTACTCAGGCATGGCTATTTTTTCCTATAATTTTCAGTTTATTTATGAGTCTTTAAAAAGAAAAAGGCCCCCTCAATTTCCCAAATTATCTGTTAAATACTGTGTCCTTATTTTACCCCAAAATACAGATCTTCACTAGCTAACTTTCATCACAAACACACTTTGGGGTTAAGTTTCTCAAAGTTAAGTAGCTAAAAGCTACAGAACTATTTTATTAGCAAATCAGTTGCTTAAAAAAAGAAAACCTCAAAACTATAGCAAACGAAAAAAATTATACCCATATTCATTTCAAAATGGACAGAAAGGCTAGGCAGGAGTGTAGTCTTCTTAGAAAAAACAACAACAACAAAAATCCACTTGGTGCCCTCTTTATGGCATGAAATATGTCCTTTCCTTTCCGGTTTGCTGACCACAATCTGATGTGTTGGAATGCATAAAAAAATGTAAGTAAAACACCTCCTCCTCCTCCTCTTCCTCCTCTTCCTTCATCTTCTTCTTCTCTCTCTCTCTCTCTCTCTCTCTCTCTCTCTCTCTCTCTCTCTCTCTCGGCAGGTCTTTTTTCTTAATTGCATTTCTCCCCTGCACAACCTTTATAAAGAGAATCTCAGTTTGCTCTGAGGCTCAAATGTATACAAAGAAACACTCCAGTTGCCTCCTGTTCTGCAAGTCCTCCGAAACTTCACATTCACAAAAGGGCGATGTCTCAGAAAATCTGTACATGACAAAGCTGACTTGTAGGATAAATACGGGCAGGGCCCTTAGAACAGAAGGGAAAGAGTAGCATTTGCCCCGCCACAGCGATCTGGAAGTCAATGTGTAGCCCCCGTCTAGCACTTGGGTAACCCTCCCCCTCTCCAATCCACATTCCAATACTTATTTATAGGAGAGGATATACTAGCAACAAATGAGTGTATGCAGACTCAAAGGCGTTTCAGGTACCCTGGCAGCCCAGAACAGTCTCTAAATAGTGCCCTAGGGCAGCTCCGCATCCCCCACGAACAGCCCCTCACTTAGAAAAACCCCTGTGCCTGGCTCAGTGTCCAGCGATTTTGTGCCCAAGGCTGGTTCTCTACCAAGACTGAGTGATTTTTTTTTTTTTTTTGCATCTTAATGGCTTCTGTGACATGAAGTCATTTTGCTGGTAGCATCCTGAAGTGATACCTAGATTTTTAACACCTATTTGTGTGTTGGACTAAGACAAGCCTTTAATAACATGCCAGTCAGTCCCAGCTCTGCTTAAGTGTCCCCTCAGCCAGGCTGGCTTAAAGAAAGATGACAGAAAATGTTCTTTAATAACTATGGTTTATCCATTTCTCTCAGATAGTAAGTGGCACGTTCTCACCTCATTTGCAGCTTTTAATCCCAAATGGACATTGCTTTTGAAATATCCTTTTTCTTTTTTTTCTTTCCTTCTTTTTCTCCCCGAGGCTGCCACTTGAAAGTTGAAATCTAGCAAGAATGTAATGGTAGGTGCCAGCTTTCTGAATTACAGGGTGACTGCCTGAACTGATCCTAAAAAGCAAGTGTCTTTTTTATACCGCATAAAAGGCTGAAATGTTTACATATCAAAAGGCTATAGGCCAATTTCTGTCAAAATTACACATGAAGTTAAGCAGTACAAGCAATTTATTTAAACACTAGTCATTGTAGAAAAATTCAAAACCATATGCTCTTTTAGCAGTTTTTCACAAATGCATTTGACCCATGACTTGGCTAGACATACAAGCTTCATAATTTACTCTAAATTTCAAATCCCCTTGACGTTTAAATAAAAGATCTTCATTAATGAGGTTTACATGAATGAAAACTTTAGAAGCTGATATCGGTTAGCGCGCGGCTTCGAAAACCGTGTGTGCAATCGCTCTAATTTTCAAATGACTGACTTTGCTAATCATTTCAAGAGAAAGTTCCACTGAGAACAAATTATCATCATTTGCATTCTGTGATTTGCAAAAGCAACGGTGCAGTCACTTTGAAACAAACTTTGGTAAATAGCTCGCCTGAAAGAGAATTTCTGTAACTAACCCTGGAAAACTGGAACTTTTTTTTCCCCCTGATGCCTTGGGAACGCGTTATTTTTCGATACCCTTTTCTTCTCCCCCAATGTTACGAGTTTTCCTAACACCTTGATAATTTCATCCTCAGGGGATGGAGGGGTTTACGTGGAATGTTCCAAAACCTCTATCAAAATTCAGCTAGTAAGCGTCCCTAAATCTGACTGAAAGTTATAGTCCCAGCCCTCCTAAGCGCTGCTTCTTAGCCGGGTGGCATTTGCCTTCGTGTTCAACTCCATCCACCCAATCTCATACGGAAAATCCCCTGGGGCTCCTGAAGGTGTCCTCCAGGGAGCCGCAGGGTAATGGAACTGGTTTTGAGCATTGATTTCCAGACTCTGGATTTTTTTTTTTAAGTCTAAATGTAAACAATAAAACTGACAAGCTTTGTGCAGACTGCGCGGGTCTCTACTCTGCGCCCAAGGCGGCAGCCGCATCTGTCCATTGTGCCTAATTCTTCAGACTCAGCTAATTCGCCCTGCGAAGGGGCTACATGCTTTTGAAAAGGACATGCCAGCTTTTTGCACATGCCACGAAAAATTCTACTTAAACGCATCCAATTGTGAACTCTGCTCTGTGACCAGGCAAGAGGCTGAAAGTCAAGGCGGCAGCCGCATCTGTCCATTGTGCCTAATTCTTCAGACTCAGCTAATTCGCCCTGCGAAGGGGCTACATGCTTTTGAAAAGGACATGCCAGCTTTTTGCACATGCCACGAAAAATTCTACTTAAACGCATCCAATTGTGAACTCTGCTTTGTGACCAGGCAAGAGGCTGAAAGAAATAAGAAAAGTTCCTGGAACCAAACCGTAAGAAGTTGGGGACCACAAACGCATTTTTCTTTTTATAACCGTGTGTGTATGTGTGTGTGTGTGTGTGTGTGTGTGTAGTGAGACAATAGTTTTCCCCATGATGAAAATATCTTTGGGCAGGAGGAGATACCCAGATGCACACTCGAAACTTGGGTACTCGGTTTTAAATCAGAGAAGCAATTTAATCCACACTCTATGAATCAATCTAACGATGACTGCAGTGCAAATGCATCTTGAGAGATGCTGAACCGCAAATACACCTTACTCCTGTGGAATCCGCTGATCTAGTCTTTAATATTTTTAAAATGAAGGCTATTACCAGGGCGACTGACTCTTCAAAAAACACATCTTCATAGACTTCGGTATGGTGATTGCTTTGTGTGAAATCGTGTTTGGGTGATAATAGGGAAAATCAGGAGCGTGTTTACTGCATTTCCGATCTAAGCTCTTGCCGGCCGCCTCCAGACGCTCCCGGTCCTCCCATGCTGAGCAGTGCTTGCAGGGCGACAAACAATCGCTTAGCAACACGAGGCGGGCAATTTGCGTGCGTCGCATTTGTTATTCCAATTGCACCGGTCAACAGGAGCCTATTGATTGTCTAGTACGCGTGGTGGACACTTGTGGGTTTCAGCCCGCAAAGGAGGCGCAGCGCGGGCGCAGCGCCCCTGACTGCCTCCCTCGGCTCTCACCTCCCTAGCGACTCAGTGGAGCGTCTTGGGATTGAGCGGAAAGCTGGAGGAAGAGGCCCCTTCCCATTGGGATGAGCTCCCCGAAAGCCCGCTGCATAACTGGAGCGGAGTGACCCTGGAGTCCCTGTGACTTCTCGCCTTAAAGCCACCACGCACTGCAGGACAGAGCTTTTGCACTTGCATTTCCTCATCTAAGACCCAGCTCCTACAGAGACCCTGCCCTCGGGTGGGGGCAGGGACAGCACACTCCTTTGTCCCAGTGAAAAGTACTAAAAAAGCTCCTAATTCCACCCCAGGCTCCTTGGCAAACGGGGGCAATTGTCCAGCCTCGTTAAACGTTCAGGTCGTAAGGGACCCAATGAATGTTGCCATTGGCTCAAAAACTTAAAAAAAAAAAAACAACCCTGAGGCCTGGAGAGGAGGATTGAATTGCAAGGTGGCAATGTACGGTCTAGAACTCGGAAGCCCCAGACTCACTTGCTCTTACCAAGCTCTTCTTCCAGGAATCGGATGGCATTGTGGGAAGGCTACAGAAAAACAAGGGGCGAAGCTTAGGGGTTTGCTAAATCTGATTATTACAGAGAACTCTGTACCCAGCAGGAGGAGGCAAGACTGTGCTATGTGTTGCCAGTAAGCGGGGAGGTTGCCTTATTTAAAAATTCGGAGGCACTCTGAGATCTGCCACTGAAGTCTCCGCGTGGTGCTGGTCTCAGCACCTTTGCAGAAACCCACAAGGAATATGCCCCGCTTTCCCACTGTGCTTCTGCCCATGCCTGGCTCATCAAAGGTATTAAAAGATCCACGCATGCACGCACGCTTGCGCACCGTCGCGGGCGCCTGGCCACGAACACGAAGGCACCCACAATACCTGCTGAAATTGCAACATCTAGCTGTGCTCCATCATTTGCCCTGTAAAATTAAACTCGGAAAAGGCTGACTGGGAATATGTGTGCCTGGAATCTACCTGATGATTTTTAAGTCTTTACGAACGAAAAAAATAAAATGAAATAAAAATAAAGCCTCCATCCCTAGTTAGTACGAGAGGAAGACGTGATGTACTTCTTTACTTCTTTCCCTAGACTTGACCTCTCTGAAGGGAGAGAAGGGTCCCACACTCTTTCTTCTGAGAGCAGTTTATTGTGTCAAAAAAAAAAAAAGAATCGAGCGCCTCCCCAAATTGACACCCATCTCTGTCCTACCCTAATCTCCTCCTACAACCACTTCTAAATTGGCTCAGTGCTCAAAGAAGCACATTTCTCAAGGCGTGAGTGGGTGAGCGGATGGGCATGAGGGCGCCGTGGTCCACCCGGGGAGGCCTAGGAAGAGAAGCGCCGCCGCCTAGCTTCTACGGATCAGCGCCGCGCGCCTCCCGAGTTCTGCGCGCGGGCCGCACCAAACCTCCGCGCAAGCTGTCCTCTGACCCGAAAACAGCAATTGACGAGTACCCTTTTCCCCTCTGCCCCAGAGCCGCCGAGGAGGCAGGCCACATACTTAGCCTTATGGCGGCGACTTCAGACACCCTTGCCGGGTCCCCAGGTTAATTAGGCAGTAAGAAATAGAGAAAAACGGTCGTGAGTTAAAGTCGACCTTCCTTTGGAAAGGCCGAAGTGCCCCGGTACCCCGCGCTAGGCAGTCTCGCCCGGGCCGGGCACTACCCCTTTCCCTGGAGTGGCCGGAGTTGCCTGCGCAAAGGGCCCAGAAAGTAAGGCTCTGCCTTGAGCCGGTGTCAAGGACCTCGGGTGCCGCTTTCAAGCGGTGCGCACCGTCTCCTACCTTTTCGCAGGGCGCTCGGCCGCCCGTGCTCCGTAGTGGACCGGACGCGCCTCCAGCAGCTCCGGCTGACGGGGCCGTGACGCGCCGAGGAGCCTGCAAATCACGGTGGCCGCCTGCCACGAGCAGAGCCGAGCTTCGGTCAGGCCACCGGGGCCCAGGGAGCCCAGCTTGGGCCTGGTGGGGGAAGGACAGCTTGGGGGGGCGGGGTGGGGAGGAATCTGTCTCACTCAGGGAGTCAGCAAGTCAAAAGGGGAAAATGCGATTCATTTGCTGGGAAAGGGGACAGAGAATCCTAAAGTCCTATTTTGGGGATTTTGCGTTGAAAACAAAAACAGTTAAGAAAGAAGACACTCTACTTCCGAAAAAAAAAAAAAAAAGCTCACACACACAAAACCACAAAACCTACTGACACCCACGCAGGAAGCAGTTGGAAGCATCGCTTCTGATTGCTGTTCTGGGTGGCGAATTTTAAACTAGTAGATGAATTTGGGTCTCCGCTGTGTAAGGGCCTAAGGACTACCATGCTATGCTAGCCTTCAGACCCAAAGTGACTACAAAGGAAAAAAAAAAAAAAGCATATATATATATAAATAATTAAGAATCACGGTGCACTTCTTTTGTCGTTTTGTCGTTACAAATTTTGGCGCTTGCAAAAACGAGGCTTTTTTTTTTTTTTTTTTGAGGGGAGGGCTTAACCAGTTCTATTCGGGACAGAATGTCAAGATAAAAACCAGAGATGAAGTTAGGCGGTCAGTGCACGGGGGCCGAAGGCAAGAGCGGAATTTCAATCTTGCTTGATTGAGGCCACAGGCTCACATGTTCTAAAACAAAACCAATTCCGAAAGGAAAAGGAAAAAGTAGCCTCAAAGTAAAACTAGCCACAATGAATTTGAGTTTCATGCAGAGGAAATCGCACCCAATAAGAGGACCCCCAAACTGAGGGGAAAAGGTGGGGGGCGGAGAGGTCGGAGGAGGGAGTTGTTAACTGCGGCCCTATGGCGGAATTAATGAGATTAACCGGAGCAATTAGGACGCCCGCCCAGCTCCGCCGGCTCGCGGCGGGACGGCTGAATGGAAAAGATTAGGTTAATTTCATTAATTCGCAATCCACAATCTCTTTTCAGGTCCCCGTAGCCCCCTTTCCTTGGCACCTCTTCCCCTCCCCCTTTCTTCAAGCCCCCCTCTTGGAGGCTTTTTTCCTCGGCGCGTCCCAGCCGCCCCCCGGTCCCGGCGCGGGGCTCGGGGATGCCCGCCAGCATGTTCAGCATCGACAACATCCTGGCCGCCCGGCCGCGCTGCAAGGACTCGGTGCTGCCCGTGGCGCCCAGCGCCGCGGCTCCCGTCGTCTTCCCGGCCCTGCACGGGGACTCGCTCTACGGCGGCGCCGGTGGCGGCGCCTCCTCGGACTATGGCGCCTTCTACCCGCGCCCCGTGGCCCCGGGCGGCGCAGGCCTCCCGGCCGCGGTCGGCGGCTCGCGCCTGGGCTACAGCAGCTACTTCTACGGGCAGCTGCACGTGCAGGCGGCTCCCGTGGGCCCGGCCTGCTGCGGGGCCGTGCCGCCGCTGGGCGCCCAGCAGTGCTCCTGCGTCCCGACGCCCCCAGGTAGGGTCGCGCCTGCGCCGGCCTCGGCCTCGCCGGCCCTCCGCGCTCCTCGGCGCCCCGGGACGCGGGTGGGCGGCGGCGTTTGCTTCTCTCACTTGCCACCGACTTTCCTCCTCTTGCAAACCTGCCCCCGAGCCCCGTCTTTGGGCGGATCGGGCGCAGGGGGTTGCACACTTGCTGCACACTTTAGGCGAGAGTTAGCAGAAAGTGTAACCGTGCCTGCGTGGGGGAGGCTGGGCTTTTAGGATTCCCCTAACCCGCGTTGGGAGTGTGCGAGTGGACGCGGTAGCACGGTACGCACCCCCCTGCCCCCCGCCGCGTTCCTTGCACCCTGCTTTTCGCGCACTCCCCGGTTCCCCGCACTCGCTGGCAGACGCTTTTAAATCCGAGTGGGTCGCCGGCGGGGCGGGCGTGTGTGCGCGCGCGGCGGCGGCAAGGAAGGCGGCTGACCCCGGACGCCTCCCTCTGTCGCAGGCTACGAGGGCCCTGGCTCCGTGCTGGTGTCCCCCGTGCCGCACCAGATGATGCCCTACATGAACGTGGGCACCCTGTCGCGCACCGAGCTGCAGCTCCTCAACCAGCTGCACTGCCGGCGGAAGCGGCGGCACCGTACCATCTTCACTGACGAGCAGCTCGAAGCGCTGGAGAACCTCTTCCAGGAGACCAAGTACCCAGACGTTGGCACCCGCGAGCAGCTGGCCCGGAAGGTGCATCTCCGCGAGGAGAAGGTGGAGGTAGGCTCAGGACCCCGCCGGGGCGCGCCCTCTCCAGCGAAATAAGCTCCCCCTCCTTCAGCCGGGTATGCTCGGCTCTCCCTGGGTCTCCCGGCTCTTTGGAAACATCCCCGGGGCGGCCCGGAGGCTGCGGGAAGGCGTTTTAGGCCCAGGAAGTTGAATGAAAATACGGAAGCGGGAACGGGCCCCCTTCTGAGGGCGTGCGCGCCGGGTCCCCCCGGTTCCCTGGGCGAACCCGGGGGGTGAGTGGGGGTACCCGGGCCTGGCGGGGGGCGGGGGCACGCCTTTGATCCTCACCGTTTTTTTGTTCTCTCTGGCGCAACAGGTCTGGTTTAAAAACCGCCGCGCCAAATGGAGGCGGCAGAAGCGGTCCTCTTCGGAGGAGTCGGAAAACGCTGAGAAGTGGAACAAGACGTCGTCGAAGGCGTCGCCCGAGAAGAGGGAAGAGGAAGGTAAAAGCGATTTGGACTCGGACAGCTGACGGCCGCGGGCCGGCCGTGGCCCTTGCCTAAACTCGAAGGACTTGCACACCAGACGATGCTACTTTCTTGCACACGCGCTGCCTTGCGGGAGGAGGGGGGTGGGGGTCGAGGAAGAAGAACTGTAAATAGTGTACCGTCCGAAGGGTGGGCGCCTGGGGTCGGGTCGCCCGGGGGCTTGCAGCCCCGAAGTCCAAGGCCGCCGGCGACTCGCTCCCCACCGTAGTATTTATAGTTAAATTAACGGTGACAGTACAATAAAGTGACGGCGATGTAGACGGGCCTCATTCTGTATTTCCTACCCCACCGCCAGCACCATCCGAGGCCCCCCCCAACACAAAAAATGTAGTTAGTCGGTAGCTTCCAAAGGAAAATTGGACAGCTCTGATCTGCCTCCCAAAAAAGGGAAAAAGACAAAAGAGAGAAAAACAAAAAGTCTGGGTACGATGGTCGCAGGACCGGGTGTCCTGATTTACACCTCCTGCGGAGGTTTCCGGGCAGGGTGGAGAGGGGTGTTGCCGGCTGCCCAGAGGAGGTGTTGTCCCGGAGAGGAAGCAGCCTGGGGTCCTGTTCTCCTTGCCCTCGGGCATAGTCAGGACCGTCTCTCTCCTCGCTGCCGATAGATAGGGTAGCCGGTAAGAAGGATCCTCTCGAGCTGAGGGATCCCAGGAGCGTCTCCAGAGCCCGCTAAGCCCTTTCAGCCAGCCCTGGAGCTCCCCAGAAACCCCCAGAAGTAAAGCGGCGGGTCAGCGTGGAATTAGGCACGCCTTCTCCCGAGAAACTTTCCTGGATCTTTCCTGGCCGCTCTCGCGGCTCCCTTCCTCCCTGTTAGGTGTTTTTGCCTCACAACCCGGCCGGGAGGCTGGGAGCTGTGCGCCCCAGAGCTCAGTGGGGGCCTCCGCCACGCGGCCCTTCGCGCTTCTCATTGGGAGTTTGGGACGACTCTCTGCTCCTAGCCTCAGTTGGTCACAGACTACCAGGCTCAAGATGAGCCTCTGACTTTCTCTGCCGGCTGTCTTGGGTCTACGCCATGGGGCCAGAAAAGGAAAAGCCCGCGAGCGGCTAGAGCCTGCGCTGGTCAGCAGCTTGGGAAGGCCTAGAGAAGCTTGCTGGTACCAGGAAGGCGCTAGGGATGAAGATGAGAGCCTGCCTTCTGTATGGTCCAGACCATGGGAAGGATGGAGTGGAGGCCGAGGGCCAGCAGGAATAGCTTTTCACGTGTTAAACTTTATTGATTTTGAGCTTAATGCCTTTTATAGAAAAGGAAGCTAAGATTCAGAGCGCTTGCCTGCTGCCCAGGAGGTGAGCTTGTCCCTTCTCCTGGGAGGCCTCCAACAAGGTCCCTTCACCGCGAGGCTGTGCGTCCTGGCTGGGAGCACAGCACGGGCAAGAGTTACAATTTTTCTTTTCTTTTCTTTTTTTATTTTACAAGAAGCAGTAGTTTTTCCCAGCTTTTGGGGGGAAGGTTTAAAAGACAGAAGTGACTCCTGGAGCAGGTGAAAGAACTTAGATATATGGGCTCCCAAGCATCACCTTTCAAATAAAGAGAATCCCTACCATGAAAGGGGGGTGGGCAGGGAGCAATATGGGGACCAGTTCTGCCTTAAGATTGCCTTGGTTTTTCACCAGATTATTATTTGTGACTTTGGGCAAATGATGAACCCCTTTGCACCTCACCTTCCATGACTGTGAAACTGGCACAGCAATGGCACCTGCTTCCTGGGGTGTGTGTGTATGTGTGTGTGTGTGTATGTGTGTGTGTGTATGTGTGTGTGGACATTGGCCACTATCTCAATAAATTACAGGGACAGCTTTTCCAGCTACTTTTTTTTTTAAATGTGATTATGACTTACAGTGTGTCAAACCTAGCACTTCAAGATTTATGTACATTATCTCATTTTACCTTCCAAGTATTCTGAGATGGAAAATGTTTTCACCATTTTATAGAGGAGGACGTTACGGTTCAGAAAAGTTAACGACTTTTACCTGCATTCAGCTTGTAAGAAATAAACAGGGGTGTGTGTGGGGATAACTGTCTCTTTGCTCTTGTACTGTAATTGTAAATGTTCCCACTCATACCAGTTCTGGTAAGAAATACTCAGGCTGTCCCATTCATTTCAAATGAATCCTGCAGTGGCCATTATTGTACCTCCTTAGACATCAGACTCCCAGGGGGAGCGCCCTGCCTGTGCAGAAGCCCTTCAGTGTTCCTAGATGCTGTTCCCAGATGCTGTTCCCTGCCCTATTTGGAGAGGGATGAGCCCTGCCTTCCACCCTTCCTCCAATACTCCCTTAGTCTAGAATATTTGGAAACACAGCAGAAACAGGCAGCATCATTCCACCCTGAGAAATCTGACATCTCCAGAACCCTATAATCGCCTGTCTTTTTCCATGACTTGTCCTCGGCCTCCTTATAAATGGGATCTTTTCATTTAAAAAAAAATTATATTTGTCTAGTCTGGAGACGTGTTCACAACAAGTAACAGGAGGGGGTTGGAGGGAAGCGTTAAGTTCTCAGATACACCTCCCCCAGGAGCACTTGGCAAAAAGCCACAGCTAGTGGGGCGTGCAAGGAGGGGGCAGGGTGGGAAGCCAGAGAGCTGCTCCCAGCTTGGCCAGGGCAGGGCCAGGATGGCAAGAGAGAGCTACATGTCCAGGTCTTCATGCAAGAGGACCCTGCAAAGCACTTTAGTACTGTCCCAGCTTAGGAAATAAACAACACATATCTGGAGTAAAGAGGCAAATGTCAAGATGGTCTAATTACAGTCCTGCCACCTCCTCCTGCATTCTCTGGACAGCGGTGGGCCTCAGACCTTTGCCTTAGCCTGCTGTCGGGATCAGGGAGGGCCACACAGTGTTTCAGAGTAGAAGGCCTTCAAGAGCAGACTTTGGACCTTGTCATTGTCTAGGGTGGGAATTCAGATCCCTGTATTAGAAAAGTGATGTGTATGTATTGAGATGGGCAGGAGGTAAACCAGGTGATGCCAAAGTGGTTCCCAGTCCACACAGCTCATCTTCAGTTGAAGGTGTTCTCCCCATTTCACAGCTGAGCAAACGGAGGCACAAAAGGCCAGGATAAGAACTGCCACCTGCAAGGGCCAGGGCTCTTTTCCATAAATCAGGCTGCCTCAGAGAACCTGGGCTGTTCTTTTTGGTGAGAAGCTGCATTTAAGTGAAAGCAGTTGCCCCCAGGGGACAAGGAATTAATCTACTGCAAAGTGCCAGACAGGCTCTTGCAAAGAACAATGACGCCCATTTAGAACCCCTCACATAGGTCTGGCGCTTTCCACTGTCAAGCTCTTCTACACACCTCTCAGGCCCTCAGTAGGTGCGTGTCACAGCCCATTTTGCAGATGGGAGATGGAGGTTCAAAGAGACTAAATGCCTTTCCTTGGACACTTAGTAAAGGGAAGAACAGACCTGAGCAGACCTCTCCTGCACCTCTTGGGATTAGTGGCAAGATATGGGGTGATGACTTCCGGTACCCCACGTCACCTGAGCCAAAGAGGATCTTAGCTGTAAAACACTGACCAGTAAGAGACCGTGGAGTGGGCGGCAGAAGGTGTGAGGATTTTTAAATTCTGCTTGTGTTTCAGAGAGGGTCCGTCCAGTTTAGCTGTGGGGTGGGGGAGGGGGAAGGGCTCAAACAATTGCCTTGCAAACCATACCCACGGAGAATATATCTCAATGACAGTTCTTCAATCAAGTTTGCCTTTTACTGACTTTGGAACTTTGAGTTAACATGCTGCGTCTAGTATAAAGGATGTCATTTTAATGGGTGTGTATAAGATCCAAGTTGGCAGATTCCTCTTTCATTTCTTGGCATATGGGAGAAAACGGGGGCTGAGAGGTGGGAGTGACAGGGAGCGCTCTTTCTGAATTTTACAAGGTTTTCCGTAAAGTAATTCAGGCCCCCACCGAAAGATCCCCTGGATCTGTCACCTCAGGCCCCCCAAATGAACTCTCCTTTGTTCAGTGCACATCCAATTAGTGGGCACTTTAAGTGAAACAGATGCTAGCTTTCACCTGTATGAAGATGGAATTCCAGCCCAGGGCAACAAGAAGTGGCGAGTGGACAGCTGGGTGGCTGACCCTTGAGTCACGCTGGGCCAAGCGTCCAAGTGGATGGGGCTGTGGGTTCGCCAAGTGACCTGGGACAGGTTCCTTCCTCACCTGCAAAGGGGGCTCTGGTAGAGGATTGGAGATAATGCAAGAACCCAGCAGAGTGTCTGACACATTTATTATTGTGTGTTTTGAAAAACCCCTAAGTAGATTGGAATTAGAAATTCAGGAATGCACCTTGTGTTTAATTGTTGATGGTTTAGGAGTTTATGCGTGACCACAGGACACAAATTCTAATGAAATTAAATGTGATTGCCCTGGATTTAAGACAAGGAAGTATCTGATAAGGTATAATAGGTTACATTCTGCCCAAGAGCTTTAGGAAAAGGTGACTGACAGCGGAGAAGGGGCGAATTGGAAGTGGATTCAATTTCCAAGTTTTGTGAAATGACCTTGAAGTTTTTCAAAAGGAAAACGAAAACCAAATACAGCAACTGGTGCAAAGCTCCTTGAGAATTCTGGGAGAAATGGATCCAGCTGGATCTTTGGGCTGTGGGGGTTTCTCACTTGCTGGGGGGGTTGGGGAGGGACCTGGGGTATCCCCGAGGTCCATCCTCTGAGTCATGTGACAACACGGAAGACCTCCGTCACGGTTTTAAATCTGGGTAACATAAAAAGCCATTGTCTTTACCGTCCAAATGACCCACAGAACAAACAGGATGAATTATGGCATGTTGTGGTATTTTCAAGTGGCTCTATAATTTTTGGATTCCAGGAGCCCTCATTTGTTCTCAAGTGTCCAGCCCTGGGAAGCATCAGTGAAGAGAGATCTTAAGAATTCCTCTCCCCACCTCCTCCCCTTAGGCATTCACTCCGCTTACACTTTCTGTTTTCCTAATTTTGAGATCCTCCGGAGTCTGCTGACCAGATCAAGTGGCTGGGTTCAATTGGATGAACTTCATTTAGCTGGGGGTTTGCACACCCTCCCTTAAGCTGAGCGGATTTATGGAAGCTGTAGTTAGTGAGATAATGTTAGCCAGGATGGACAGTTTTAACGTGTCCGTATCATTTCCTCACTGATTTACTAGCAGCATGATGCTGAGCCCAGGAGAGACCTTGGCCTGGCTGCGTGATGAGCGGGACTGACCCTAGAGGGGGCCCGCATGGGTTAAGGAGACACCTTCTCCTGTGGACCTGGGGGAGGCTGAGCATGCTCTCTTGGCGATTGCCATGGCCCCCCATCTCCCTACTCAGAAGTAACACAGGGGAGCTGGTTTAGAGTTGGGAGGAAGGCACAGAAATATCTAAAAAGTAAGAAATTTTTGGAGAAAAGACCCGTGTTTTCCAGCAGCCTGCAGTGAGAAACACGGTGTGTCATAGGTGTGGTGTCGGCTGGTGCAATGTCCACAGGCCGCCTACCACACAGTGGCAGCGGTCCCACGAGGCTGCAGGGCTGCCCAGAGGATGAACAGGCTGCCACAGGCATCCTTCCTGGGAGGGGCAGCTTGTGGTCTTGGGAGGCCTGTCCCAGCCAGGTAGGAGCTCGGCTGCACAAATAGTCCTGGGGCCGGCGTAGTCTGAATCGCAGCAGCCAGCGTGTGACCAGCCAGCCTCACGGTGACTGTGTCTGTTTTATTTGTGTCCTAAAGACATTCTTGACGTCACCCAGCAAGACCAAGCGCTGCTTCTTTCCAGATGGAGTAGGGCTAATCCTCCTTTGAAAATCCTCAAAGTGCTAACTCTGGGACCAGAAAAATCAAACTGCCCTTCTTCAAGAAACAGGGAGGCCCAGAGCATTTGGAAAGATCCCCCCTCTGTGAAGAAGGCTCAGAACTCTGTGAAGTCAGAATCCCAGCTGCTCGTTTCATCTGAAGATGTTCCGACCGAAGGCCAGATGGCTGGGACATTAGGGGATGTGCCTGTTCAACATTGTGTGTATTTGAGGAATAAATATTTAAATCTGAAACCAAGTGAATCACTTTCTACTCAAGTGGGCAGGGATGGAAAGGGGGGTGGGTGTGTGTGTGTGTGTGTGTGTGTGTGTGTGTGTGTGAGGAAGCCCCCTCCCCCTCCACCACCCATCCTAGCCATAACCGGGCGTGAGTGATCTCTGCCTCGCTTGGAACCTTCAAAGAGCTGTCCCATTCTGCTGGTGCAGGATGTCAGAAGCGGGGTGGCGCTAGCTACCTCTGTTTCAGGGTTGCCGTTTTTGTTCCGTGTCTGCTTTGGCTGCAGGAAGATTCCTAATGTGCCTGTTTTGAAATGGAGACCCCATCCTTTTGTCCTTAGCGTGGTACTAAGGACAACCTGCCCCCTCCCCACTTGGTTTCGTTTTGGTTTCAGCCTGTATGGTAACTGGACTTTGATATAAATGTGAGCAGATGGAAACGAAACCCTTTTCTTGACTGCAATTAAAGCTCTGAAAAGATCATAGGTCTTTATGGTTTATTTTTGTCTTTATGGAAGAGGTTCCTATGTATTTTTTTTTTTTTCCTGCTTTTTTGTTTTGTTTGTTTGTTTTTGTAAGAGGGGGAATACTTTCTGCAGTGCTTGGAGGGTGTGGTAAAAAAAAAATGCATCTTATGTTTGGGGGAGGATTGACAGTTTCATAATCGTGTCCTTATCTGATCCCTTCTTAGCCTTATGAGGCTGGGTGGAGGTGGCTGCTGTCATCTTGTTATATAAGGACAGCTACCTCGATGGCTTTTGCCACGTCCAGCACTGTTCTGACTGCCTTATCACCTGTGTCTTATTTAATCCTGTTCCTGCCTTTGTGAAGTTGACATTGTTTTCACCATTTTGCAGAAAGCGAAGTGACATTGTCCATCAAGTAAGGCTGCATCTGAGACTCCATGTCCAGTGCTATCTCCACACTGCCATGCTACCTCCCTGAGGAAGGACCCACCAGGAGGTCTGGTTTCCAGTTTCTCTCCGGTCACTAGCAGGCAATGTCACCTGTGAACTTCAGCCTCCTCATTTCTGATGTGGGAGGCTAATCAAGTCTTGCAACACATGAGAATCGCCCAGGGTATTGCAAACACAGATGACTGATACAGTAAATGCATCAGCCCATTAAAACTAGAAGCACATGAAAAATATTATTTATTGGAGATTTTCAGGGCCTCCATTCAGTGCACAAACATGAAAAGTGTGCCCCATCTGAGCCAGGCACTGGTCCAGGTGCTGAGGATACTGGAGGATCCTGGAGTCCCTGGTACATGGGGGAGACGTTTAGTCCCAAGCAGACAGGCTGTGATTTCAGATTTCAGAGGTGAATGCTGGGAGGAAAACCAATACTGCTGCAGAGATTCAGGGAGCTGGGGTTGAGGCAAGGTTTGGGATGTTTTACTGTGTGGTCTGAGGTCTGTGTGAAGAGAGGATTCAATGTCATCTCGAGTAACTCTTCTAGAAAGCCAGGATGGTTAGGACTTCCCTGGCAGTCCAGTGGTTAAGACTCTACCTGCCAATGCAGAGTACATGGGTTTGATCCCTAGTCTGGGAAGATCTCACATGCTGCAGGGCAACTAAGCCAGTGAGTCACAGCTACTGAAGCCCATGCACCTAGGGCCTGTGCTCGGCAACAGGAAGCCACCGCAATGAGAAGCGCACCCACCGCAACTAGAGAGTAATTCCTGCTTGCCACAACAGAGAAAACCCACACACAGCGACGGAGTCCCAGCACAGCCCCCCACCAAAAAAAGAGCTGGGGTGGACAAATTACAACCAGAGGATCCGTCTGGCCCACTGTCTGTTTTGTCAATAAAGTTTTATTGGAACACAGTCATGCCCATTCATTTATGTGTTGCCTACATTTGCTTTTCCCCCAATAACGGCAGAGTTGATCAGCTGCAGTGGACACTGTAGGGCCTGCAGAACTGAAAATACTTACTGTCTGGTCTCTCATAGAAAAACTTTGCTCCTTGTCGGTCTAAAGTTTAGAATTTCAACCAGAAATGGAATCTGCTGTTAATAAGGGACAGAGGCAGGGTTTATACCTGTTTGCCTAATGCTTTGTTCTTTTTCTCAGGGTCCTTAGCACAGTGTGAGGCCCCCTGTGATGGGGTGGAGGTGGGATATGAGGCAAGATGTGGAAAAACATAATATGGCACCTGCTGCCTGGGAGCTGCTGTCTTGAGGATGCAGTCTGTGCAAGAAATGACTCCAGGGCAACAGAAAACAGGATGTGGGGAAGGGCTCTGTTATGTGACTCTGACTTGAAGACCAACAAGAGAGATGGCTGCAATCCCAGAAGACTTCCTGGAGGAAGTGGGAATTGCAGGCCAGTTAGTATTGATATTTGGCCAGACTGAGCAGAGGCACAAAGACAGGCAGATAGGGCAGCAGTAAGGAGACCACCCTGCTCAGACCAGAGAGGAGGCTGTCACACTCCAGCATTTTCATGTGCAGACATCCAACCAACTTGCCAATCCGACTGAGTGCTGGGCTCCTGCACTGTGTTGACTCACAAACATGAACGAAGCGGTGTCCGTCCTCAGGCAGGAGAAATAGGCTGATTCAGCAGGAGATGGCCAGTGCTGGGGTGGAAGGTGGGTGGGCAGAGGAGGGGTCCTAGAAGGCTTTTGGTGGTGATGGCTGGAGCTGCCTGGTTGGAGGCACCTGGTGATTTGCAGAGGGAGAGGGTGGGGGTGTTTCAGGAGAGGAAGCAGCCTGACCAAAGGCTTGGAGGGGAGTAGGCAGGGTGCCACCAGCGATAGCACTTGGCTGGGCAGAGCAAGGAATGAATGGAGTCCACACTCCGGCACCGTGTCATGTTCAGTTCACTGCTTAGGGCCCCACCCCTCCCCACCTGCAGAACAGGCTTCTTCCTACCCCCAAATGTCGGGAGACAGTCAAGGAGATGACCAGGATCCTGCAAACACAGCATTCACGTCCACCATCAGCCACAGGCTTTCTGGTCCAGAGACCTCTGCGCGGCTGCATCTCATCAGCATCTGCTCGGCGTCCTCTCCACCCGCCCTCATGGAAGGAGAGGAAAAACATCTCACTCGGGGCCTTCTGCAAAGATTTTTTTTATTTTTTTAGACTGAGTTTTAAAATACAGTGATTTGTGGCTAATAGTCCAGTTCATCAAAGTGATTTTTCCAGATGCTGTGATTCTTGGGCTGCTGACCCATCAAGACTGCCCCTACTCCCATCCCTGAGCTCCTGGTCCCTCTCTGACCGTAGGCACCAATCCTCATCCCCGGGCACCGGGCCAGGCCTGAGTGCGGCAGCTTCCAGTTTCCAGAAGCCCCTTCACAGCTATTCACTCCCTGGCTTTGCAGCAACCAGGGCAGGTGGGCATGGCAGGGGCGGTTCTTCCCATGTGACAGAGGAAGGGACTGCCAGGCCTTGGGCAAGTGCTGCTGGGGACGGGCAGGAGCCAAACCCTCTTCTGGACTCAACAACCAGGCAGGGGGGGGGGGCCGCCCCCAGAACAAAGCCAGAGGACGGTTGGCAAGGATTTCCCAACCCCTGCCCTGTTGCTTTTTCTGGCGGATGGAGGCCAGCTCTCAGGCCCAAGAAACGGGGCTAGGTATGGGGTGATGGAGGTCAGGAGCGTATCCGCAGCTGGATCCTGTGAGCTGGGCCCTGGCAGTGCCCGTCCCACTCAGCCCTCTTGGTCCCTCTCATTGCCGACGACTCCAAGTTAGGTGGGACTGAGCCTGGGTGTGTGAGGAATGGGAGAGAACTGGGTCGGCCTCTGCCACCTCCTGGGCTGGTGACCCTTGGCCACCACGCTCAACCTCTGGGTCTCAGTGTCCCCGTCTGTTAGGGAGAGCCACTCTTCCTGCCTGTCCACCTGCCAGGCTTTTCGAGAGGCCCACACGGTGTGATGGACATGAACCTGCTGGGTGACATTGCCATGATCACATGTTGATCAGTGTCCCCGGCAGCTTGAGGACTTTCGATTCGACCTGGCGGTGTTCCTCGCAGCTCCGACGTTCCTTGCCTCTTATTTTTTTGGCCTCTCCCACATCCAGACGGCTTCATGACGTGTCTGGTTTTCACCCGGCCTGTCCCTGATCTGGCCTGAGATGCGTGGTCCCTGACAATGTGGGCCACAGAGCTAACTGTCCCTTTGGGCCATTTATTAAGAGTTTGGGTCCTCTGGGGAAAACATAGGGCTTCCAGAAGCATTTGGCTTCCTTTTTCCTGTACTGGGTTGAAATGTGTCCCCTCCCCCGCCCCCCCAAAAAAGATACGTCCAAGTCCTGACCCTTGAGACCTGTGAATGTGACGTTATTTGGAAAAGGGGCCTTTGTGGATGTAATTAAGATAAAGATCTCGATATCATCTTGGATTTCGCATGGATCCTAAGCCCCATGATAGGTATCCTTATAGGAGAAAGGAGACGGGGATTTGACATAGGGCAGAAGGCCTACCAGGAAGAAGTCCCCTGAAGCAGAGGCAAATCGGGTGCCACAAGCCATGGACACCTGCAGCCCCCTGGAGCTGGAGGGGGCAGAGAAGGAATAATCCCCCACACCCCCCGCCCCGGAGCTTTCAAAGGTACCTTGGCCCTGCCAACACATCGGTTTTGGATTTCTAGCTTCCAGAGCTATAAAGATAATACACTTCTATTGTTTTAAGTCACCAGGTTTGTGATAATTATTGCAGCAACCCTAGGAAACGAATATACTGCTTTGCCCTGAAATGATGTCCCTAAACCCAACTCCTTCTACAGTTGTTCGCAATGACACAATGACAGGACAGGGACTTATTCTTTCCCACCCCCGAGCTGAAGCATGTCAGTTCTTGTTCGTGTTCAGTCATTCAGTTGTGTCCGACTCTGCGATTCCAGAGACTTCAGCACACGAGGCTTCCCTGTCCTTCACTGTCTCCTGAAGTTCCCTCAAGCTCATGTCCATTGAGTCAATGATGCCATCCAACCATCCCATCCTCTGTCACTCCTCTTCTCCTCCTGCCCTCAGTTTTCCCAGCATCTGGGTCTTTTCAAATGAGTCAGTTCTTCACATCAGATGGCCAAAATATTAGAGTGTCAGCTTCAGCATCAATCCTTTCAATGAATACCCAGGGTTGATCTCCTTTAGAATGGACTGGTGGGGTCTCCTTGCAGTCCAAGGGACTCTCAAGAGTCTTCTCCAACACCACAGTTCAACAGCATCAATTCTTCAGCGCTCAGCCTTCTTCACGGTCCAACTCTCACATCCATACATGACCACTGGAAAAACCATAGCCTTGACTAGACGGACTTTTGTTGGCAAAGTAATGTCTCTGCTTTTCAATCATTCAGTTCAGTTCAGTCGCTCAGTCGTGCATTGCCTTTCTTTGGAATTGGAATGAAAACGGACCTTTTCCAGTCCTGTGGCCACTGCTGAGTTTTCCAAATTTGCTGGCAGACTGAGTGCAGCACTTTCACAGCATCATCTTTCAGGATTTGAAACAATTCAACTGGAATTCCATCACCTCCACTAGCTTTGTTCGTAGTGATGCTTTCTAAGGCCCACTTGACTTCACATTCCAAGATGTCTGGCTCTAGATTAGTGATCACATCATCATGATTATCTGGGTCATGAAGATCTTTTTTGTACAGTTCTTCCGTGTATTCTTGCCACCTCTTCTTAATATCTTCTGCTTCTGTTAGGTCCATACCATTTCTGTCCTTTATTGAGCCCATCTTTGCATGAAATCTTCCCTTGGCATCTCTAATTTTCTTCAAGCTTTTCAGTGTTTCGTT
The DNA here is from genome assembly GCA_006410635.1 of Cephalophus harveyi. Taxonomy (NCBI): domain Eukaryota; kingdom Metazoa; phylum Chordata; class Mammalia; order Artiodactyla; family Bovidae; genus Cephalophus; species Cephalophus harveyi. The sequence goes on along the minus strand of SJYT01052857.1, from coordinate 70,852 downwards.
TAGTTTTAGGATCTGTGAGAAGATAGCAAGCAAAACTCTGAACCCTCCTTGAAGTTAAGAAATTTTTGTTGCTGTTCTTCTGAAAACATTACAGGATGACATGAGAAGGAAATGCTTTGAAGCTCAGGGGGTTGAGTGTGTGACTGCCAAGAAAGAAGCAGAAAGGCCAGTATCCAGTTGATCAGGCTGGTCCGGCCCCAAGATGTGCCTCTGAGCATCCATCTGTGCTGTTCCCTCTGTCAAGGATTCTTCTTTTCCCTATGATGCTGCCTTTGGAAAATTCTATCATCTTCCAGAAGCTCTCAGGAGGCAGTCATATGAGCAGGGAAATAAACACTGGCCCCAGACTCAGAGCCTCACTGTGGCAAGAGAATGTGAGCAGGCTCTTTGGGGGCTCAGCATCCTGGTCCCCTGTGTGAGCTTAGATTAGACTCCCACCTCTCTGAGCTTTGGTTTCTCCTTCTCTCAGTTCAATCCAGTTCAACAGGCATTTATTTAGCATCTGATGTATATCAGGGAGGGTGCTTGCTGGTGGAGATTAAAGAGCATACAAGCTACTTATGTAGTTATTGCTTCTAATATCAGGGCACAGAGACGAGTGTAGAGTGAGTGGGTGAATGAGGGAATAAATGAGTGCCTGCCTTTCACCACTGGCTTGTGGTTGTTCTTGCCGGGCCCTGCGGTGTGGTGGAGCCACCTGCGTGCACGTTAGCCTTTCCTTCCACTTTCCTGCGCTGGAGGCAGCACCAAATGCAGAGTGAGGAGCAGACTGACCAGAAGCAGCTACAAATGCCACAGAGTTGGGATTGTTCCTGAATGATTGGGCTCATGCAATGAGACCAGGAGTTTGGGTCTTCGCAGGTCATCAGGGTATCCAAGGGCATTATGATCATCTTTCCTAGACTCTTGAATGTTCAGCCAGATAAAATCCTCCTTCTCCCAATCTCAGACAGCTGCCACTTCTTTGTCTGTGCTGGGGTGTGTCACATCAGCTCCGTTTGCAGTCATCACGCCGCGGGCTGGGGCTCACAGAGTATCTTGCTGCTGTTCCCTGCAGATCTAACTCAATGTCCCATTGACTTTGACGTTGGACTGACTCATTCCTCATTCTGGCACGGCCAGGTGTGAGCTTTATGACTTGGGCAAGTCGCCTCGCCTTTCTGAGCTTCGTTTTCTTCATGTGGAAGGAAAGAACGGATGTCTTACACCTGAGCCAGGGTCTACAAGGAGCAAATCCTCAAGAAATGGGAGCTGTTGTCATTAGGCACTTTGTGTTATGACATTATTTGCTACTTCCGATCTCACTTGTCCATGGATCTAAGATTAGGGATTGAACTGGTTGGGGACAGGGAAGCATACCAGCTTTCTGTGGCTGTCTTAACACATTTCTATAAACGTGGTGGCTTAAAACAACAGAGATTAATTCTCTCATGCTTCTGGAGGCCACAGTTCTGAAGACAAGGTGCCACAGGGACTCTGAAGGCTCTTGGAGAGGCTCTGTTGCCTGCCTCTGCCAGCTCCCAGTGGCTCCAGGCAGTCCTTGGCTTGTGGCTGCATTAACCCCAATCTTGTGTCCATTCTCACAGGGCCACCTCCCCCATATCTCTCTCTGTGTTAGATCTCTCTCTGCTTTTCTTATATTTAATGGACACTTGTCATTAGTTTTATTCTTTCTTAAATATCTATATTTGTTTATTTGGCTGCATTATGCAGGTGCAGCGCACGGTACTCAGGAACTTCGATCTTAGTGCGGCATGTGGGATCTGGTTCCCGGACCAGGGACTGAACCCAGGTCCCCTGCATTGTGAGTTCAGGGTCTTAGTCACGGTACCACCAGAGAAGTCCTCATTTGTCATTAGTTAGAGGCCACCTGAAATCCAGGGTGATTTCATCTTTAAATTCTCAACTTAATTATATCTACAAAGACCCTTTCAAATTAGATCATATTTACACTTTCTCAGGATTAGGACATGGATATATCTTTGGGAGAGCCATCACTGAACCCACTCCTGGAGGTAAGGAAAAGGAAGGATTGCTGTGAACCCACTTCTCCTACTTCCACATTTTGAGGTCTGCAGCAGACCTCTTGCCCTGGCACTCACTGTTGAGTCATGCTGAGGCTCACTTACATGTGCCTGTGATGCTCTGGGGTGGGGCCTCAGTGCTGTCCCTGCAAGTTCCAGGGAGATGAAAACCCTGGAGGCAGCAAGTGACAGATGGGGCTCAAGATGCCCTGTTTTGGTAACCATAACAAAATATCATGGACTGGGTGGATTAAAGAATAGAAATTTATTTATTCCAGATCTGGAGGTTGGAGGTCCAAGATTAAGGTGCTGGCAGGGTTAGTTTTCTTGGCTTGCAACTAGTCACGTCCTCTCCTTGTCCTCACATAGCCTTTTCTCTGTGTGCAGACCCTCCTGGTGTCTCTTCCTCTGCCTCTGAGGACGCTAATCCTATCAGATCAGGGCCACACCCTTATGACCTCATTTAACCTTTACTACCTCCTTAAAGGCCCTTTCTCTGGATACAGTCACACACTTAGGATTAGGGCTCCAACACTGAATTTGAGGGGATACAATTCAGTCCATACCACCTCTTTGATTAGCTTCACCAATGGGACCAACATTTTGACCAATCTGGCCTATTGGATGTTGGATTTCCTAGGTTACACATGAATTTTCCCAGTTTTTTTTTTTTCTCCTTAATGTTGGAGTATTATTTAATATATTTAAAAATATTTTTAATATATTTTTTAAATATTGGAGTATGATGGCTCAGTGGTAAAGAATTTACCTGCCAATGCAGGAGATATGGGTTTGATCCCTGGGTCGGGAAGATCCCCTGGAGAAGGAAATGGCAACCCACTTCAGTATTTTTGCCTGGGAAATTCCATGGACAGAGGGGCCTGGCAGGCTACAGTCCTTGGGGTCACAGAGTCAGACACGACTTAGCAACTAAACAATAGCCACATGGTTGATTTGCCATGTGTTAGTTTCAGGTATACAGCAAAATGATTTAGTTGAAAATATTTTTGTATCCTCCCGTATTATCAATCAATACTGCCCTTCGGAACTTCTGCTGTCTGTAGACATTTCATTAAGATCTTCACGAGTTTCTGTTTCATAACATCCTAGTAACAGTCCCACACACTGAACACTGAAAGCAGGTCAGAATTAGGGACCATGCTGGACACTTACGCTCTGTAAGTCCAGGCCTCATGCCAGCCTCCCCCTATCAGCAGAGACGATTATTCCATTTGATTGATGTGGAGCTTAAGACTCAGAAATGGGAGATCTCCCAGCTAGGAAGTATCAGGGAGTCACCAAGAAACCATGTCTATCTGACTCCGGCAGCTGTGTTCCCTACCTCTCCCCACCTGCTTGGGCACTGCCACCCTTCCTTTTACCTCCAAAAGGCCTGCTTTTCCCCATCCTGCAGCGTCTTCCTCTCTCTTTGGAAGGCTGCAGGCCTGGCCAGATAAATCGCAGTCTTCAATAATCCAAAATCCAGCTCTGCGGGGACGTCCGCTGGCTCGAGCAGGCTTCTCACCGCCTGCTATTACGTTCAGTGCTTGAGGGAAAAACCTTCCCCACACATAGCAACGGTTTCCAGGCCAAGTTGAGCTGAGGGCTTCCAAGTAGAGGGGTCATTTGGATATTGACCAGCATCTTCATGGGATGGAGGTGACCGCCAGCCAGCCAGCAGGCCATGAAGAGTGGGTGTGTCTCTTTGCAGTGAAGCGGGGTTGACCTCAACGATGCTCATTCTTTCCAATGCGTGGGGCGTTCTCGTCACTGCTGCTGGAACTCTAGATGCGTTTGCCTGCTACGAAGAGCGGCTTGTCCCCAGAAGCATCCGTTGCCAGAATGACAGAATGCTCTCCGGTTGGCTTTTGGTTTTGCTTGCATCCTTGCTGGAAATGAACGACTTTCAATCATTTTGATCCCCTTCATTTGGATTGTTGAGGCCGCCTCTCTCTTTGCTGTCTTGAGGGGCTGATCTGCATTTGATCCACATGATGTGCTTGCCGACAGACGGCACTAAGAGTGCTTAGCAGGCAGGGCAAGACAAGGTGGTGGGACGAGCTCTCATCTGGGGATGGAGAGCCAGGCTGACTGGCTCTGCTTCCCGAAGCCCCTTGAGCCTGGTGCCACAGGCAAGCATCTTAACCTCTTAACCTCTCGGGGACATGGTTACCTCCAGCAGAAAGCAGAGTTAACGACTCACGTGTGTTTGTTCTTTCCATGGTGAAGTACGGCAATCTTGGAAGCACAAAACTTTCCCCCTCTTTTTCCCTCTGAGAAGGAGGGCTGAGTGGACTCTTCAAATGAATTGGATGTGAAGTGGCAGAATATGATGTTGATAACAGTCCATACTTTTGCCTGTGGACTATTGCATCCAAGTATTCTGTTTCTAGACCCACCATGGAACATCTGGGAAGTCAGATGCAGCTGTAGGAACATGGTCTGCATTCTTGAAAAGAAAACAACCACCCTGCATGGCTTGGCAAGTATGAGAAGGCATTTTCCCATTTATTGCTGGTGACGATGGTGGAAATATAGCAAGGAATGTTCCAGATAGGGAACGGAGGCTTGGAGAGAAGGGGCAGGTCCTGGATCTCATTGGAAATGGCTGTGTCTGTGAGGTGAGGGCAGCTGAGCTTGGAGTCCAGGGCAGGGGCGTCCCAGGCGTGGCCAGAGCGTGGGGAGAGGGGGTTGGGCAGACAGGGGTGAGAAGCGATCCGGAGCCTCAGGTAGGGAGGGGCGGAGAGGCTGCGGTCAGGACGCCTTCAGTCCAGGGCCAAGCCGGCCAGGACAGCTTTGCACACTGGGTGTGGGATGCTCCAGGGCCAGACCTTTGGGGCTGCAATGTGAGCTGGGTAAGAGGTCAGCGTCCAGCCCCGAGGCAGTCAGGGGACAGGCCTGCGGATGGGAGATTCCGGGTCTGAGACGCACTCAGGCAGCACACGGAGAGCCCTGGACTGACATCCGTGTGCCGCTAAGCCTCCACTGGGGGCTGTGTGAATGCAGAGTCCCCGCGGGGACGGCGCTATTTTTAGCCGACACTGGGACGAAGGTTCCTGATGAAATGTGATCACTTCTGGTCCTGACCGTCGTGGCTGCTGTTCCCTCCCAGGGGGCCACCCAGTCCTGCCACCATTCAGCCTCGCTCCCAGGACCCTACACTGTGCCCTCGCTTCTCTCCTTTTTTTGAAAAATAATTTTGTTTATTTGCTTTTGGCTGTGCTGGATCTTCACGGCAGCATGAACTTTTCTCTAGTTGCTGGGAGCAGGGGCTACTCTTCTTGCAGTATCCTGGCTTCTTCTCTTGTGAAGCATGGGCTCGAGGACACACGGGCTTCAGTAGGTACAGTTCCCGGGCTCTGGAGCACAGGTTCAGTAATTGTGGATCACGGGCTTAGTTGCTCCATTGCATGTGGGATCTTCCCGGACCAGGGATCGAACTTGTGTCTCCGACATCGGTAGGCAGATTCTTTACCGCTGAGCCACCAGGGAAGTCCTCTCTGTCCTTTTTGAATCTCTCTCCTTGCTAGTCTCTCCCACACCCTGTTCTGTCTTCTCTTTTCATGCCTGCCCCTCCTCCAAAGCCTGTGCTCTTTGCTAGGAGCTGGGGCTTCAAAGATGAACAGGGCAGAGCGCCAGACAAGGCAGGACACAGACTCTGAAACATGAATTCCATGAAGACAGTGGTCAAGGTCGAGCCAGCCATTGGTGCAAGGCCCATCAGGGGACTCAAGGGGCCTGGGGAATGACATCTTCCCCAGGAGCATTGGCCTCGCCTCAGCTTTCACATCTTTGTCCTGAACCCATTGATACCAGCTGCTCCGAGGGTTGCCCAGGACTGAACTGGATGCCACAGAGAAATAGAGCCCGCAGCCCAGCCCCTGAGCAGGACACACGCCCAGCCCATGCTGGCTGCTCTATCATCCCATCATTGTTATTCTAGCTGGGAAGGGAAAGAGATGGAATCAGGAAAGGCTTCAGGCTTAACGCAGGTTTTAAAGATTCATGCCTGAAGCCTTTCCCAAGGGACCACATTCCGCACAAAGGGTGTCCAGATGGAATTTAGAGAGGCTGGTGTGAGGGAACCCACGGACCACAGGAGAGGAGCTGAATCCGGGGGTGGGGGCCGCAGGACGAGATGAGTGGGGCTTTAGTGAGACAATGCCCATTAGCAGGGGCTCATCCTCCGTTTTTCTTCTCCTTGGAATGATGCTCCCTGCGTCCTCCCTAAGACAAAGATGTTGCTGGATGCCACGAGTGAGGTTGACTGTGCTTAAATTACTGACAGCTCTAGCCATGGTTTAGGACACACAATTCTGTAGGTCACTTGGGAGGAGCTCCTAGGTTTGCAAGACAGTGAATTTTTTTTAGATTGCAGTGTACTTGCTTTGTGTTAGTTTCTGCTGTACATTGAAGGGCATCAGCTGTATCCCACCGCTCTAGGTCATCACAGACACCCGTTTGAGCTCCCTGTGCCACACAGCAGCTTTCCAATAGCTGTCTGTTTAACAGACAATAGTGTGTATATGCCAATGGCACGCTCTGAGTCTGTCCACCCTCCCCTTCCCCCACTGGGTCCACATGTCTGTTCTCTATGTCTGTGTCTCAGTTCCTGTTCTGCAAATAGGTTCATCAGCACCATCTTTATAGACTCCGTATGTTGTTGTTCAGTTGCTAAGTCTTGTCCAGCTCTTTGCGACTCCATGGAGGACAGCATGCCAGTCTCCTCTGCCCTTCACTGTCTTCTGGAGTTTGCTCAAACTCATGTCCATTGAGTCAATGATGCTATCTAACCATCTCATCCTCTGCTGCCTCTTTCTTCTTTTGCCATCACTCTTTCCCAGCATCAGGGTTCTTTTCCAAAGAATCGGCTGTTTGCATCAGGTAGCCAAAGTATTGGAGTTTCAGCATCAGTCCTTCCAATGAATATTCAGTGTTGATTTCCTTTAGGATTGACTGGCTTGTATCCTTGCTGTCCAAGGGACTCTCAAAAGACTTCTCCAATGTCACAATTTGAAAGCATCAATTTTTTGGCACTCAGCCTTCCTTATGGTCCAACTCTCACATCCATACATGACTGCTGGCAAAAGAGAAAGGGAAAGATATACCCATCTGAATACAGAGTGCCAAAGAATAGTGGGGAGAGATAAGAAAGCCTTGTTAAGTGAACTATTCAAAGAAATAGAAGAAAATAAATTGGGAAAGACTAGAGATCTTTTCAAGAAAATTAGAGATACCAAAGGAATATTTCATGCAAAGATGGGCACAATAAAGGGCAGAAACAGCAAGGACCTAATAGAAGCAGAAGAGATTAGGAAGAGGTGGCAAGAATATATAGAATAACTATACAAAAAAGATCTTGAAGACTCAGATAACCACAATGGTATGATCACTCACCTAGAGCCAGACATCCTGGAGGGTGAAGTCAAGTGGGCCTTAAGACACATCACTACAAACAAAGCTAGTGGAGGTGATGGAATTCCACCTGAGCTCTTTCAAATCCAAAAGATGATGCTATTAAAGTGCTGTACTCAATATGTCAGCAAATTTGGAAAACTCACCAGTGGCCACAGGACTCAAAAATGTCAGTTTTCATTCCATTCCCAAAGAAGGGCAAAGCCAAAGGATGTTCAAACTACTGCACAATTCCACTCATTTCACATGCTAGCAAAGTAATGTTCAAAATCCTCTAAGTTAGACTTCAAAAGTATCTGAACCGAGAACTTCCAGATGTATAAGCTGGATTTATAAAAAGCAAAGGAACCAGAGATCAAATTGCTGACATCCAGTGGATCATTGAAAAAGCAAGAGAGTTCCAGAAAAACATCTACTTCTGCTTCATTGACTATACCAAAGCCTTTGACTGTGTGGATCACAACAAACTGTGGAAAATTCTTAAAGAGATGGAAATACCAGACCACCTTACCTGCCTCCTGAGAAACCTGTATGCAGGTCAAGAAGCAACAGTTAGAACCAGACAAAAAACAATGGACTGGTTCCAAATTGGGAAAGGAGTATGTTAAGGCTGTATATTGTAACCTTGCTTATTTAACTTCTATGCAGAGTACATCATTCAGAATGCTGGGCTGGATGAATCACAAGCTGGAATCAAGATTGCTGGGAGAAATATCAATAACCTCAGATAGGCAGATGACACCACCCTAATGGCAGAAAGTGGAGAGGAACTAAAGAAAGAGCCTCTTGATGAAGATAAAAGAGGAGAGTTAAAAAGTTGGCTTAAAACTCAACATTTAAAAGCCAAGATCATGGGATATGGTCCCATCACTTCATGGCAAGTAGATGGGGAAACAATGGAAACAGTGCATTTTCTTGGGCTCCAAAATCACTTTGGATGCTGACTGCAGCCATGAAAATAAAGACAGCTGCTCCTTGGAAGGAAAGCTATGACACACCTAGATAGCATATTAAAAAGCAGACACATCACTTTACCAACAAAGGTCCGTCTAGTCAAGGCTATGGTTTTTCCAGTAGTCATGTGTGGATGTGAGAGTTGGACTATAAAGAAAGTTGAGTGCTGAAAAATTGATGCTTTCTAATTGTGATGCTGGAGAAGACTCTTGAGAGTCCCTTGGACTGCAAGGAGATCAAACCAGTCAATCCTAAAGCAAATCAACTCTGAATATTCATTGGAAGGACTGATGCTGAAGCTGGAGCTCCAATACTTAGGCCACTTGATGCAAAGAGCCAACTCATTAGAAAAGACCCTGATCATGGGAGGGCTTGAGAGCAGGAGGAGAAGGGGTGACAGAGGGAGAGATGGTTGGATGGCATCACTGACTCAGTGGATATGAATTTGAGCTAACTCTGGGAGATAGTGGAGGACAGGGAAGCCTGGTGTGCTGCAGTCTATGGGATTGCAGAGTCAGACAAGGCTGAGCGACTGAACAACAGCAATGTTGAGAACACATATGATCTACTCTCTTAAGGAATTTCCCATATACAGTACAGTATTACTGACTATAGTCACCGTGCTGTACGTTAGGTCTCTAGAACTACTCATCCTGCATAACTGAAACTTTGTACCCTTTGACTAACATCTCCCCATCCACCCCTACCCCCAGTGCCTGGCAAACACCATTCTACTCTCTGCCTCTATGAGGTTGACTATTTTGGATTTCATTTATCAGTGAAATCATGCACTATTTGTCTGTATCTGGCCTATTTCCCTAAGCCTATTGTCCTCATCAAAGTTTTCCCAAATGGCAAAATTTCCTTCTTTTTTTAAGGGTGAATAATATTCCATTGCATACACATACCAAATTTTCTCTATCCCTTCATCTATTGCCAGACACTTAGGTTGATTCCATATCTTCAGTTCAGTTCAGTTCAGTTCAGTCACTCAGTCGTGTCCGACTCTTTGCAACCCCATGAATCGCAGCACGCCAGGTCTCCCTGTCCATCACCAACTCCTGGAGTTCACTCAAACTCACGTCCATCAAATTAGTACTGCCATACAGCTATCTCATCCTCTGTCGTCCCCTTCTCCTCCTGCCCCCAATCCCTCCCAGCATCAGAGTCTTTTCCAATGAGTCAACTCTTCTCATGAGGTGGCCAACGTACTGGAGTTTCAGCTTTAGCATCATTCCTTCCAAAGAACACCCAGGGCTGATCTCCTTTAGAATGGACTGGTTGGATCTCCTTGCAGTCCAAGGGACTCTCAAGAGTCTTCTCCAACACCACAGTTCAAAAGCATCAATTCTTTGGCGCTCAGCCTTCTTCACAGTCCAACTCTCACATCCATACATGACCACAGGAAAAACCATAGCCTTGACTAGATGAATTAACATGAATAAGCATCTCTCCCCATTTTTAACAATAAATTAACAATGTCTGTGCTTCTTCCTGTGGGGTTATTGGGAGAAAGCCATGTATTATGTAATATGAAAGTATCCTTTGTCCCATGGTTACATAATTGCTGTGTTGATTTCTTTTGCTCTTTTCTTTCCCCTCCTCTCCCTCCTCTTTCTCCCTAAAATATAACTTGTTTCCTCATTATGATAATAAAAAATGTACACTCTCATTGTAGGGAAAAAAAAAAGAAAATAAGCCAGCACCAAAAGAAGACAGTAAAACATCCTGAATCCTGCTGTTAGCACAGTGTCATGAACTGGTTGTGACCAGGTTTTCTTTCCTCCCCCCAACCCCCCGCCCCCACTTTCACTCTTTTTTAAAAAACAGAAATAGAATCATTCAAGGGACATCTTAGTGCCAAGTGTTTCCTCCTCTGGGGACTGAGTGTGAGGGGTATTTGGAGGTAGAACCATCAGGGACCCAACATTTTCGAGCAGAAATGAAGGAGAAGGGGAGGGCAGAACCAGGCTGGACATCTCACACTCCTCGCCCTTTGTGGGCTTTCCTTCCTCCCTCCTTGCAGGTTCCTTTGGGGGCCAAGGGACTGCTGTTGGGTGGATGTGTGGTGCAGAGCAGCCCCCCACCCCTGGCCTCTCAACATGCATCTTCTCGGCCTCCCCACCTGCGAGGCAAAGCTCCACCTGCCTCCCTCTTACCTCCAGACCCTGCCCTCGCTCTGTGACGTTTTTTAACAAGAGCACCCATCCAAGTTAACTTAACCTGCTGAGACTGTAGGGACATCCACCGGTCGGGAGACCCTTCAGGGGACCGGACTTGGGCAACCAAGCCCCCTCCTTCCTGACTGTGCTGAGATCTGTCAGAGGCCACGGGCCCTGCTGGTGGGGCTTTTTTCCAACCTCCTGTCCAGGCTGCTAGGAGAGAGAAGGTGGGGTCCCAGGGGCGGCTGGTTGTTGGGGAGGGGGATGTGCTTTCCAGGAAGGTGGTTTCTCAGGGAACCGCCCATCTTGTTGGCTGGTCCCCTTCCCAAACTCACCAATCAAGTAACCAGGGCTGATCTGCCAAAAAAGATTCAACAACAGAGACAAGGCATGAAACATACCCTTTCCTCTTCTTTCCAAGAGGCAGTGTGGCCTTGCCACTCGAGGCGTGGTCCCTGGGTCAGCAGCATCATCGGGGCTTGTTAGACACACACCCCCACCTGAGACCCACAGAGTCATTTGCTAGACCCCCAAGGATGCCTGTGCACATTCGAATTCTGTCCTGGAGGAAGCAGATGACTCCCACGTGGAGAGGAATTGGGACTCCTGGATGATGAGAAATGTGAGTTCCCCAAGGGTGGGGCTGGTCTATTTATATAGTTATTAACAGCTTTATTGAGGTGTAGTTTGTATATTATAAAATACATCCAATTTAAGTATATAATTCAATGATTTTTAGTATATTTACAGAGTGGAGTCACCATCACCACAATCTAATTTTAGAATGTTTCAATCATCCCCCTAAAGAATTTTTGTGCCCATGTGGTCATTTGTATTCCCAGCCTTAAGCAAACATGAATTCACTTTCTATATCCTTAACCTTTTTTTGGCATTTCATATAGGTGGAGTCATACAATACGTGTTGTTCCCCGCCCCCCCCCCATCTGTATTGAAATGTAATTGACCTATAACACTCTGTAAACTTAAAATGTACAGTGTGTTGATTTTATATGTTTATATATTGCAAAATGATCGGCCATAGCATTATTAGCTAACACCTCCATCCTAACACTTAATTACCCTTTCAGTTTTGTGGTGAAGATATTTGAGATCTGCTTTGGCAGCAGCTTTGAAGTATGTAATGCAGTGTTGTTAACTATACCTACGATGCTGTACCTCACATCCCTAAAATTTATTCATCTTATAACTGGAAGTTTGTACCTTTAACCAACATCTCCCCTTTTCTCCCACCTCTCAAGGGTTCGGTTTGGTTGTCCATTGCTTTATCCTTAGCTCCTAAAACAGTGTGGATGGAAATCAAGGCTGGTTGGTGTATTTTGGTGGAAAGGGCGGTAAAAAAAAAAAAATCCCACTCCCTTAAAAAAAAGTTTCCTGACGTGCAGACACCCAGGCCATCCCAGACCGTTTTCAGCCTGGCCAAGCGGCATCTGTGTGTGCTTGGCCTGATGCAAGCGCAGAGGGAGTCCTTGTTTATTTATTTGGCTGAGTCAGATCTTAGCTGTTGGGTCTCAGTTGCAGCACACGGGATATTTTGTTGTGTCAGGCGGGATCTTGTTGCAGTGCGTGGTATGTCCCTTGCAAGGCAGATTCTTAACCACTGGGTTTCCAGGCAAGTCCCTCAGCGTGAGTCTGTTACAAGTTTCTCTAGAAACTGCTCCCCCTACTTCAGATTGTCAAGGTCATGATAAATCATCAGAAACGGGGTAGCAGTGCTATTTATTCCCCTACCGTGTGAGCCGCTTTGGAGGTCAGAACTCTGGGGGATCCTGGCATAAATCAGTTTCCTAGGGCCTCAGTAACAAAGTGCCACAAACTGGTGGCTTGAAACAAAAGAAACGTGTTCTCTCATAGTTCTGGAGACTAAAAGTCCAAAATCAAGGTGTTGGCAGGATCGTGTTCTCAGCGGCTCTGGGTTGGGGGGGTGGGTGGTGTCCCTCCTTGCCTCTGCTAGCTTCTGGTGCCGGCCAACAATCCTCAGCATCCCTTGGCTTATAGCCGCAGCCCTCTCATCTCTGCCTCCATCCTGTGGAGGTCCTCTCCTGTGTGTCCCTCTCTCTGCATCTCTCCTTTTCTTATAAGGACACCAGTCCTATTGGATTAGAGGTCTGTCCTATTCCATTACGGTTTCATCTTTGCTAATTACATTTCCAATGATGCTATTTCCAGAAAGGTCACACACTGAGGTCCTGGAGAAGAACTTCAACATATCATTTGAGGGGACACAGCTTAACCCATAACAGAAAGAGGTTTGGAGCCGGGACATCTGGTTTCACATCCCAGACATGACTTTTGCTGACTGTGGGCAGATGACTTTCTCCCTGAGACTTAATTTCTGTCTCTGGATGATGACTGTAACAGGCTGTGCCTGGCAGGACTGACTTGTGATCAAGTGAGAAGGTGTAAATTGCCCTGTCTAGATTTTCCTCCATAGCATTGCTTCCGTCTCCTTCTTACAGGCCAAATTGGGAGGTACTGCGTTGACCAAAAAGTCCTTTTGGGTCTTTCCATATGATTGTACAAAAAACCTGAGTGAACTTTTTGGCCAACCCAATAGAAAATATTTGTCTTTTAAGCTTCCAATGAGAAAAGTTTACAGAATTTGGAAGAGTTTCTGTTGCCGATAAAATCCATGCTGACATTTTCAGAATGTGCAGTGCCATGTGGATTGGATCGTAAGGAGGGTCAGTCCTTAAATGCTGTCCTAAACTGACAACCATCCATCCACTTATTGCAGATGACACAGGAGCCCACTAAATTCAGTGTGCTTCCGGAGTTCTTTAGTCTGCTAACATCTGTGCACATAAAGATGTGACTAAATAAGGGGCTTTTAAAAAATGAAAGCGGTGAGATCCCCTGTTATTCAGATCTGGAAGTCAGGCCTGCCTCTGTACTCCCCCTGAACCTTCAATACATTCTATAGGGCAGTGAGATGGTATTGAAACTGTGACTCTGTCTCCCCATAAATGGTGAGCCCTGAGACAGGGTGGCAGTGCTGTTTATTTCCATACCTAGAATGTTCCAGTTATTTATTGCTGTATAACAAACCACACTAAAACTTAGTGGTTTAAAATAACATGCAATTATCTCTAAGGTCCTGGGGACTGAGTGGGCTCCACTGGGCAGTGTTCACTCAACACAGTCATGATGGGAGGAGGGCTGGGGCTGGATTCATCTGAAGGTCACCCACTCCCATGTCTGCTTGGGAGGCTCAAATACGTGGGCTGGGCAGCTGGAGCACCTTGGGCATTTCCATCTCTGTGTGGACTCACAAGTGGTTTCTCCCGCATGGTGACTTCAGGGTGGCTGAAGTCCTTTGGAAACTCAGGGCCCCAAAAGAACATGCCTGAAAGAGACAGAGCCAAGCAGAGTCTGTATTACTTTTATAAATGGGCTTCCAAGGTCAAGCTGGGTTCCTTCTAAGAGAGTCACAGAGGCTGGCCCACAGTCAAGAAGGCAATCAGGCCTTTTATTTATTTTTAAAATTTATTATTTATTTATTTATTTCTTGGCCATGCTGTCTGCCGCAAAGCGTGCAGAATCTTCATTCCCCGACCAGGGATCTGACCTGTGCCTCTGCAATGGAAGGACAAAGTCTAAAAAACAAAAATTGCTTTTTTAATTGGCGGATAATTGCTTTACAATGTTGTGTTGGTTTCTGCCATACAGCAGCATGAATCAGTCATAACTATGTGTGTGTGTATATATATATACACCCCCCTTCTCTTCAGCCTCTCTTCTTCTCCACTGCCATCCTACCCCTCTTAGGTGTCATACAGCACCGGGCTGGGCTGTCTGTGTTATACGGCCGCTTCCCACTGGCTATCTAGTTTCACACATGATAGTGTATATATGTCAATGCCACTTTCTCAGTTCGTCCCACCTCTCCTTCCCCCACTGTGCCCACAAGTCCTTATATCTGCATCTCCATTCCTTTCCTGCAAACAGGTTCATCAGTACCATTTTTCTGGATTCCATATACATGATGTCTGTTTTTCTCTTTCTGCCTTCACTCTGTATAACCAGGCTCTAGGCTCATTCAGTTCATCAGTTCAGTTGCTCAGTTGTATCCGACTCTTCGCCACCCCATGAATCGCAGCACGCCAGGCCTCCCTGTTCATTACCATCTCTCGGAGTTCACTCAGACTCATGTCCATCGAGTCGGTGATGCCATCCAGCCATCTCATCCTCTGTCATCCCCTTCTCCTCCTGCCCCCAATCCCTCCCAGCATCAGAATCTTTTCCAATGAGTCAATTATTCGCATGAGGTGGCCAAAGTACTGGAGTTTCAGCTTTAGCATCATTCATCTCACTACAATTGACTCAAATTCGTTCCTTTTTACTGTTCAGTTATTCCATTGTATATACATACCACAACTTTATCCATTCATCTGTCAATGGACATCTGTGTTGCTTCCATATCCTGGCTATTGTAAATAGTGCTGCAATGAACACTGGGGTGCCTGCACAGAGTCTTAACCACTGGATGTCTAGGGAAGTCCCCAGACCTGCCTTTTAATGAGAAAAGCATCAAAGGATTGACAGACGTGTTTTACAACCTTTATGGAATAGATAGGGGGTTGCTGTCTTATTTTTTAATTTTAAAAAAAGGTGACAATAATACTTCTTAAGCAGTTCCAAATCCAAGCATTAGGTATAAATTAAGCTATTACTGAAATTCTAAAGATGCTGATCCATGTTAGCAGGCTGGATTTTTTTTTTTTTCCCCCAAGAAAATCAGAATTGGGCAATTAGTTAGATCTTAGCCTCTGAGGAGGCTTCTCTGGTGCCTCAGATGGTAAAGAATCCGGCTGCAGTGTGGGAGACTTGGGTTCGATCCCTGGCTTGGGAAGATCCCCTGGAAGAGGGCATGGCAACCTCTCCAGTATTCTTGCCTGAAGAATCCCCATGGACAGAGGAGCCTGGTGGACTACATACAGTCCATGGGGTCACAAAGAGTTGGACACGACTGAAAGACTAAGCGCACACAGCCTGTACGGAAATTATCAGACACACACACAGAGTTATGTATTATAACTGGCACTCATGAGTCATTTTTACCGCTCAGTGAAAGGCCTAATTTTATTGAAAACACTTGAAGGATTAATCTAATATGAAATTGCTACAACTACAAGCATACACTTTTTGTTTTTTACCTTATCTCAAGTTTTTTCACTTTTTTTTGGTCATTATACAAGAGGATGATTACTAGTGTAAGGGCAGACCTCACAGACAGCACACAGCAAGTAGGTGCTCAGTATCTGTCTGCTGAATTGTCTTGCTGTAAAACAGCATCCGTGAATTCCAATCTATACTGGAGCAGACATTGTTTAAGTGATGCCCATAGAAACAGCTGGTCCTCACGTCTCAAAGTCTGCTTTATCATAGAGCTGGATTGAGAATAATTACAGTGTATTAATATTAAATTTCCCTCAGAGAAGCACAATAGCTCTGAGCGTCATGCATGCATGCGTGCT
>SJYT01052857.1:0-50115 GCA_006410635.1 Cephalophus harveyi | reverse complement strand
TTCTGGAGACTAAAAGTCCAAAATCAAGGTGTTGGCAGGATCGTGTTCTCAGCGGCTCTGGGTTGGGGGGGTGGGTGGTGTCCCTCCTTGCCTCTGCTAGCTTCTGGTGCCGGCCAACAATCCTCAGCATCCCTTGGCTTATAGCCGCAGCCCTCTCATCTCTGCCTCCATCCTGTGGAGGTTCTCTCCTGTGTGTCCCTCTCTCTGCATCTCTCCTTTTCTTATAAGGACACCAGTCCTATTGGATTAGAGGTCTGTCCTATTCCATTACGGTTTCATCTTTGCTAATTACATTTCCAATGATGCTATTTCCAGAAAGGTCACACACTGAGGTCCTGGAGAAGAACTTCAACATATCATTTGAGGGGACACAGCTTAACCCATAACAGAAAGAGGTTTGGAGCCGGGACATCTGGTTTCACATCCCAGACATGACTTTTGCTGACTGTGGGCAGATGACTTTCTCCCTGAGACTTAATTTCTGTCTCTGGATGATGACTGTAACAGGCTGTGCCTGGCAGGACTGACTTGTGATCAAGTGAGAAGGTGTAAATTGCCCTGTCTAGATTTTCCTCCATAGCATTGCTTCCGTCTCCTTCTTACAGGCCAAATTGGGAGGTACTGCGTTGACCAAAAAGTCCTTTTGGGTCTTTCCATATGATTGTACAAAAAACCTGAGTGAACTTTTTGGCCAACCCAATAGAAAATATTTGTCTTTTAAGCTTCCAATGAGAAAAGTTTACAGAATTTGGAAGAGTTTCTGTTGCCGATAAAATCCATGCTGACATTTTCAGAATGTGCAGTGCCATGTGGATTGGATCGTAAGGAGGGTCAGTCCTTAAATGCTGTCCTAAACTGACAACCATCCATCCACTTATTGCAGATGACACAGGAGCCCACTAAATTCAGTGTGCTTCCGGAGTTCTTTAGTCTGCTAACATCTGTGCACATAAAGATGTGACTAAATAAGGGGCTTTTAAAAAATGAAAGCGGTGAGATCCCCTGTTATTCAGATCTGGAAGTCAGGCCTGCCTCTGTACTCCCCCTGAACCTTCAATACATTCTATAGAGCAGTGAGATGGTATTGAAACTGTGACTCTGTCTCCCCATAAATGGTGAGCCCTGAGACAGGGTGGCAGTGCTGTTTATTTCCATACCTAGAATGTTCCAGTTATTTATTGCTGTATAACAAACCACACTAAAACTTAGTGGTTTAAAATAACATGCAATTATCTCTAAGGTCCTGGGGACTGAGTGGGCTCCACTGGGCAGTGTTCACTCAACACAGTCATGATGGGAGGAGGGCTGGGGCTGGATTCATCTGAAGGTCACCCACTCCCATGTCTGCTTGGGAGGCTCAAATACGTGGGCTGGGCAGCTGGAGCACCTTGGGCATTTCCATCTCTGTGTGGACTCACAAGTGGTTTCTCCCGCATGGTGACTTCAGGGTGGCTGAAGTCCTTTGGAAACTCAGGGCCCCAAAAGAACATGCCTGAAAGAGACAGAGCCAAGCAGAGTCTGTATTACTTTTATAAATGGGCTTCCAAGGTCAAGCTGGGTTCCTTCTAAGAGAGTCACAGAGGCTGGCCCACAGTCAAGAAGGCAATCAGGCCTTTTATTTATTTTTAAAATTTATTATTTATTTATTTATTTCTTGGCCATGCTGTCTGCCGCAAAGCGTGCAGAATCTTCATTCCCCGACCAGGGATCTGACCTGTGCCTCTGCAATGGAAGGACAAAGTCTAAAAAACAAAAATTGCTTTTTTAATTGGCGGATAATTGCTTTACAATGTTGTGTTGGTTTCTGCCATACAGCAGCATGAATCAGTCATAACTATGTGTGTGTGTATATATATATACACCCCCCTTCTCTTCAGCCTCTCTTCTTCTCCACTGCCATCCTACCCCTCTTAGGTGTCATACAGCACCGGGCTGGGCTGTCTGTGTTATACGGCCGCTTCCCACTGGCTATCTAGTTTCACACATGATAGTGTATATATGTCAATGCCACTTTCTCAGTTCGTCCCACCTCTCCTTCCCCCACTGTGCCCACAAGTCCTTATATCTGCATCTCCATTCCTTTCCTGCAAACAGGTTCATCAGTACCATTTTTCTGGATTCCATATACATGATGTCTGTTTTTCTCTTTCTGCCTTCACTCTGTATAACCAGGCTCTAGGCTCATTCAGTTCATCAGTTCAGTTGCTCAGTTGTATCCGACTCTTCGCCACCCCATGAATCGCAGCACGCCAGGCCTCCCTGTTCATTACCATCTCTCGGAGTTCACTCAGACTCATGTCCATCGAGTCGGTGATGCCATCCAGCCATCTCATCCTCTGTCATCCCCTTCTCCTCCTGCCCCCAATCCCTCCCAGCATCAGAATCTTTTCCAATGAGTCAATTATTCGCATGAGGTGGCCAAAGTACTGGAGTTTCAGCTTTAGCATCATTCATCTCACTACAATTGACTCAAATTCGTTCCTTTTTACTGTTCAGTTATTCCATTGTATATACATACCACAACTTTATCCATTCATCTGTCAATGGACATCTGTGTTGCTTCCATATCCTGGCTATTGTAAATAGTGCTGCAATGAACACTGGGGTGCCTGCACAGAGTCTTAACCACTGGATGTCTAGGGAAGTCCCCAGACCTGCCTTTTAATGAGAAAAGCATCAAAGGATTGACAGACGTGTTTTACAACCTTTATGGAATAGATAGGGGGTTGCTGTCTTATTTTTTAATTTTAAAAAAAGGTGACAATAATACTTCTTAAGCAGTTCCAAATCCAAGCATTAGGTATAAATTAAGCTATTACTGAAATTCTAAAGATGCTGATCCATGTTAGCAGGCTGGATTTTTTTTTTTTTCCCCCAAGAAAATCAGAATTGGGCAATTAGTTAGATCTTAGCCTCTGAGGAGGCTTCTCTGGTGGCTCAGATGGTAAAGAATCCGGCTGCAGTGTGGGAGACTTGGGTTCGATCCCTGGCTTGGGAAGATCCCCTGGAAGAGGGCATGGCAACTCCTCCAGTATTCTTGCCTGAAGAATCCCCATGGACAGAGGAGCCTGGTGGGCTACATACAGTCCATGGGGTCACAAAGAGTTGGACACGACTGAAAGACTAAGCGCACACAGCCTGTACGGAAATTATCAGACACACACACAGAGTTATGTATTATAACTGGCACTCATGAGTCATTTTTACCGCTCAGTGAAAGGCCTAATTTTATTGAAAACACTTGAAGGATTAATCTAATATGAAATTGCTACAACTACAAGCATACACTTTTTGTTTTTTACCTTATCTCAAGTTTTTTCACTTTTTTTTGGTCATTATACAAGAGGATGATTACTAGTGTAAGGGCAGACCTCACAGACAGCACACGGTAAGTAGGTGCTCAGTACCTGTCTGCTGAATTGACTTGCTGTAAAACAGCATCCGTGAATTCCAATCTATACTGGAGCAGACATTATTTAAGTGATGCCCATAGAAACAGCTGGTCCTCACGTTTCAAAGTCTGCTTTATCATAGAGCTGGATTGAGAATAATTACAGTGTATTAATATTAAAGTTCCCTCAGAGAAGCACAATAGCTCTGAGCGTCATGCATGCATGCGTGCTGAGTCGCATCAGTTGTGGCTGACTCTTTGCAACCCTATGGACTGTAGCCCGCCAGGCTCCTCTGTCCAGGAGATTCTCCAGGCAAGAATACTGGAGTGGGTTGCCATGCCCTTCTCCAGGGGATTTTACTGACCCAGGGATCGAACCTACGTCTCTTATCTCCTGCATTGGCAGGTGGGTTCTTTACCACTAGTGCTACCTGGGAATCATGCTGTTGCTGCTGCTAAGTCACTTCAGTCGTGTCCAACTCTGTACAACACCATAGACGGCAGCCCACCAGGCTCCCCCGTCCCTGAGATTCTCCAGGCAAGAACACTGGAGTGGGTTGCCATTTCCTTCTCCAATGCATGAAGGTGAAAAGTGAAAGTGAAGTCGCTCAGTCGTGTCCGACTCTTAGCGACCCCACAGAATGCAGCCCATCAGGCTCCTCCCTCCATGGGATTTTCCAGGCAAGAGTACTGGAGTGGGGTGCCATCGCCTTCTCTGGGAATCATAGGAGATTTATTACAGGTATTTAACTGTACACATTTTGAGAATCAGTTAACCTTTTACAACAATGTGTTGCCCCCAAGTCTGCCGTGGGTATGAGGAGCTGGCAGAGCTGGCAGCAGGGCTGGCAGCAGGAAAAGAAGATAACTTTGCAATGAGGAGAACAAGGTCAGCCTGGAGGCCAGAAGGATAGGCTGGATCTCTGAGGAGGCTGCGTCTTATTGGATCTCCAGCTGGTCTTTTATTTCCTCCAAGCCCATGACCCTGATGCCTTAAGACAGGAGTCCCCAACTTCCAGTATCTAATGTCCGATGATCTGAGGTGGAGCTGTTGTAGAAATAATAGAAATAAAGTGAACGTGAAGCCTCTCAGTTGTGTCCGACTCTCTGAGCCCCATGGACTGTAGCCTACCACTCTCCTCCGTCCATGAGATTCTCCAGGCAAGAGTACTGGAGTGGGTTGCCATTTCCTTCTCCAGAGGATCTTCCCAACCCAGGGATCGAACCCAGGTCTCCTGCATTGAAGGCAGATGCTTTACCACCTGAGCCACCAGGGAAGTCAGTCCACAGTAAATATACTGTGCTTGAATCATCCTGAAACCCTGCCCCGCTCCCCATTCATGGGAAACAGTCTTTCATGAAGCCTGTCCCTGGTGCCAAAAGGTTGGAGACCACAGCCTTAAGGTGAGCCACCGAAGAGCTGGTGCTTCCCCAGAGAAGCACAAGGCCCAGGTGGACACGAACAGGTTCATTCACATAAAGTGACCCAGGAGTTGGGACCCTTGAGCAGAAGCTGCGGGAGCTCCGGGAGTGAGTTCTGCTTCCCCCACAAAGGGAGCCAGGAGACCCGTGGAGATAGCTGTGAGCCCGACACCCATTATGGGGGCTGGGGGTGCAAACTTCTTCATGTTGAATGGGTGGCATCTGCTTCCTGGGTGGGGAAGAGGATACGCATGCTCATGGTTGGTGGACATGCAATTGCCACACCCTCTCCGGGAGTAACTTGGCAAAATGTATTAAAATTAGGCACACATGCCCTTTGACCCAGAATCTCACTCCCAGGAATCATTATATTAATGATGTATGGATACATGTTCAATGTTGAATAAATTGTGAATAATTCATACTAATGGATCATTCTAAATATTTCATTAAAAATAGTGAATTAGCACAATATCTGGGAGCCTAGAGTAATCTGCATGAGGTATCAAAAGAGAAGCTGGAGCAGACTGTGTATGCCTTGGACCCACTTTTCCCCTAAAATAATGACAAATATCTTGTGTATGTATATATATGCATGTGTGCATTCTTATTATATCTTTAGAAATGACTTTGCAAGCATCAGGAAATATGGAAAAGGTAAGTGCTAGGTTGCTAAAATTGGTTAAGTGGGGTGGGTTGGGGTGAGGAATTGGACAGGGAGACACATAAAGAGAAAAACGCAGATATAAGATCTAGCATCATTTGATGATTATCTTTCTTAAATCATCAATCGAGGTTGTTTATGTGTGCTTATATGTAACTTATCCTCATGAATGCTCTTTGCTTTGAGGTGTATTTAGCTTATTATTAATGGAGACATTTCATCCTTCCTAGGCTTACTTTTTGTATGAGAGATTATTTTTCAACCCTTCACTTTCCTCTTTTCTTTTTTCACTCACTTTCAAGCTGTCTTTATAATTAAGGCTCATCACTTGTAGACAATATATAGTTGGGTCTCTTTTACCCATTCTGAACATACTGCTTTTTCTTTTTAAATGTGTTCATTTATTTCTTTGGTTAGATAGCGTCACAGATTCAGTGGACATGAATTTGAGCAAACTCCAGGAGACAGTAAAGGAGAGGGAAGCCTGGGGTGCTGCAGCTCATGCGGCTGCAGAATGGGGCACGCCTTAGTGACGGAACAGCACAGCCGCATGTATTTATTTTAGGCTCTGCTGGCTCTTTTGCTGCAAGATGGTTTTCTCTGGTTGTGGTGACTGAGGGCCACTCTCTAGCTGCACTGTGCAGGCTTCTCATTGCGCTGGCTTCTCCTGTTATAGGGCACAGGCTCTCGAGTGCAGGCTCAGCTTTGTGGGGGCAAAGCTCAGTTGTCCTGTGGCATGGGGAATCTTCCCAGACCAGGGATCAAACCCATGTCCCCTGCATTGGAAGGTGAATTCTTAACCACTGGACCTCCAGGGAAGTCCTCACCATTCTACTTTTTAATTGGAGTGTTTAGACCACCTATTAACATTTAATAGGATTATTAATAGGATTGGATTTATTTTATTTATTACGTGTTTTCTGTTTGTCCCATTGCTACTTTTTAATTAATTATTAAGAGTGATTTTAAACTTACAGAGAAGCTACAAAGATAGCTACAGATGGGATGTTTCATGACAGCCAGCACCCTGATCTTGGACTTTCAGCTTCCAGAAATGTGAGAAATCAATTTCTACTGGGTGTGAGCCCTGCAGTCTAGGGTATTCAGTTCCAGCAGATTGAGACACTAGTAGAGAGAGTTCTGGTTCCCTTAGGGTTAACATCTTACACCCTACCTCACCATGACACATTGGTCACAAGCAGGAAACCCACATGGGCACGTTACTGTAAACTAAACTCCAGACTTTACTTGAATTCCGTTAGTTTTCCCACTAATGCCCCTCTTTCAATCCAGGGTCCACGTTGCATTCTGTCATCGTGCCTTCTCAGTCGCCTTTCGTCTGTGGCACTTTCTCAGTCTTCTCTTGTTTTTCATGACCTTGACTGACAGTTTTGAGGAGTTCTGGTCAGGTATCCTGTAGAATATTTTCCAACGTGGGCTTATCTGATGTTTTTCTCATGCTTAGACTAGGTTTTTGAAGTCTTGGAAAGACTACCATGGATGTGAAGCAACTTTCTCATCACATTGTATCAGGGGGTTCAAGACACCAACAGGACTCATCACTGCTGATGCTGACCTTTAACCCTTGGTTAAATCAGGTGCTGTCTGCCAGGCTTCTCCACTGTAAAGGTAATATTTTCTCTCTTTATGCTCTTCTCTTTGGAAGCCAGTTACTAAATCTAGCTCAGCCTCATAGGAATTAATCTCTTACCTCTTAGAAAGGGAGCACCTACATATTTGTATATATATGGAACACCTGTATATATGTATATATATATAAAATATTATTTTAACTTTTTTATAAGGAAGATTTGTTTCTTGTTCCTGTTTATTCCATCATTTGCTTATGTTATATAATGATATATGCATGTATATTTATTTTATACTTTGTATTATAATTCAACTCTATGTTGTTTACTTTGCTGTTGAGAGTGTTCTAGCTTTGGTCACTGGGAGCACTTCCAGGCGGGTTCCCGTGCCCCCTTGACTCATGCCTATTCTAAAGTTTTATGATTAGATCTACCCTGAACTTTTCAACTTTTCACGTATATGAGTCAGTAAGAATCCCCTCCCCACTTTTTATTGCTTAACCTAGTTGAGCTGTATATCTGCCAATGGCAAGCAAAAAGTGACCTGATATAATATATACTATATATATCTGCTATGTAGCAGATACAGTATACACCAGACTCAGATATAATATGACTATTATAATTATTATTGAGGATTATTAAACAAATATTGAAGTAGAAAAATGATCATATCCCAAATTTAGGCCAGTAGAGTTACTGGTCTTAGCCAGAGAATTGAACTTTGAGTTTCCTGGCAGCCAAAAGTAGAAATGTGATGAGATGTATAACATTTCTCCGATTGAAGGAAACATACCAATTTCCTAAGAGAGATGAACTTATCCTTGATTCAATCATCACAAATATTTTCTCTTGAGAATCCTTACTCATGAGAATTTGAGCAGCGTGTGTGCATGTGTGTGTGTGCACACAATCTCTTAGCTGTGTCCGATTCTTGTGACCCCATGGAAAGAAGCCCGCCAGCCTCCTCTGTCCATGGAATTTTCCAGGCAAGAATACTGCAGTGGGTTGCCATTTCCTACTCCTTGCAATCTTCCCGACCCAGGGATCGAACCTGTGACTCCTGCATTGGCAGGCGGATTCTTTATCACTTACGTCACTTAAGCAACAGAAAGATTTTTCTAAAGATACCATAACATTCCAATACAAAAGCAAAAACCTTGTTAATGCAGTGCAATTTAGTAAAGGCATTTCTGTAAGAAGTTAAATTCTTGTGGCCTAGAAACCAGTTTTTTAATGCTGTAAACCTGATACAACCTAGCACTTAGGAAACTGGAGGAATAAATCAATTGTCTTAGACTATCTTTTCCAGATACCCTTAGATATTTGGAGGCTAGCAGCCAAAATATTTCTTTAAAATAATACACACACTTAACACACATGTATTACTTGGAGTGTAGAAATCTCTAGGTCAGAATTCCAACTCTAGTATTTGACCTGAGTTAGCGTTGCCATTTCCACTGATGCTAGTGAGTTTTGTATCTATTTCTCTATCAGCCCAACAAACTCCTGCAAACTTTATTGCAGTATTTAGTGAGATTCTTCCAGAAGAAAGTGCTCCTAACTTACTAAGGTTAATAAGCTTGAATGCAAGGAGAAGTGTTGTTATTGTTTAGTCTTTAAGTCATGTTCAACTCTCTGCAAACTCATGGACTGCAGCATGCCAGCTTTCCCTGTCTTTCACCATCTCTCACAGCTTACTCAAACTCATGTCCATTGAGTTGGTGATGCTATCCAACCATCTTGTCCTCTGACACCCCGTTCTCCTCCTGCCCTCAATCTTTCCTAGCATTGGGGTCTTTTTCAATGAGTCAGCTCTTCACATCAGGTGGTCAAAGTATTGGGACTTCAGCTTCAGCATCAGTCCTTCCAATGAATATTCAGGATTGATTTCCTTTAGGATTGACTGGTTTGATCTCCTTGCAGTCCAAGGGACTCTCAAGAATTTTCTCCAACACCATAATTTGAAAGCATCAATTCTTTGGTGCTCAGTCTTCTTTATGGTCCAACTCTCACATCCATACATGATTACTGGAAAAACCATAGCTTTGACTATACGGACCTTTGTCAGCAAAATGATGTCTCTGCTTTTTAATATGCTGTTTGGATTTGTCATAGCTTTTCTTCCAAGGAGGAAGAGACTATAAATTTCATGGCTTCAGTCAGTCTCCACAGTGAATTTGGAGCCCAAGAAAATAAAGCCAGCCATTGTTTCCCCAATGGAAACCCCCTTCTAAGGAGTTCCTGGGCTGTCCAGTGGTTAGGACTCTGTGCTTTCACTGCCAAGGACTCAGGTTCTAGCCCTGGTAGGGGAACTAAGATCCCACAAGCCACGCAACACAGCAAAAAAAAAAAAAAAAAAAGAAAGAAAGAAAAAATATCCCCTCGCAGATATTTGCTTTTGTTTTTGTTGCTTTCCCCCTCCCTTGTAACTTCAGATGTGTTGTGTCTTGGCATTTGGGGGCTAAAACTGACTTCTGGGCATTCCCTGCCAGGCCTCTCTGGATCTACATCAGACCTCCAAACCCACATTTTATTTGCATCCAAGAGCCCACCTGACCTCGGGCTGGCCCATCTCCTGACTTGGATGCCATCTCCAGAAAGGTTTACCTTCCAGCAGCTAAGTGAGTTAATCCGCTTACTGAGGGTTGGGCTGCTTCTTACCTTCTGATGGTATTTTCCTGTCACCAACCCACTCTCTCTTTTGTCACTGAGTTTCTGTAGTGCAGGAGGATTTAAAGCAGGATGGATTAGCGTAAGTGAAAGACTTTGAATCCCATCGCTCCAGTAGAGCACAGGAATCCCAGCCCCCAGGGAGGCTGGTGGCTTGGAAGGAACCCCAAATAGTATCCTGAACCCCAGCCTTGGAGGAACGGTTTGTTCAAAACACTCAGAGGCCTGATTTAAGTCAGTGTGGCCAAAATGTGGACCAACCATATGCCACACAGCCAGCAGCTTAACACCTGTAGGACGGTGTACTTGATACTTCTTCAAGTCACTTTGTGTTTTAAAACTTAAATGCATTTGTTTCAATTTGACACCTCTTGGTTTTGATCCGTATTGCAAAATTCAAACCTAAGTTGAAGAAAGTAGGGAAAACTACTAGACCATTCAGGTATGACCTAAATCAAATCCCTTACCATTATACAGTGGAAGTGACAGATTCAGGGATTAGATCTGATAGACAGAGAGCCTGAAGAACTGTGGATGGAGGTTTGTGACATTGTATAGGAGGCAGTGATCAAGACCATCCCCAAGAAAAAGAAATGCAAAAGGGAAAAATGGCTGCCTGAGGAGGCCTTACAAATAGCTGAGAAAAGAAGAGAAGTGAAAAGCAAAGGAGAAAAGGAAAGATTGAATGCAGAGTTCCAAAGAATAGCAAGGAAAGATAAGAAAGCCTTCCTCAGTGATCAATGCAAAGAAATAGAGAAGAACAATAGAATGGGAAAGACGAGATCTCTTCATGAAAATTAGGGATACCAAGGGAACATTTCACGCAAAGATAGGCTCAATAAAGGACAGAAATGGTATGGACCTAACAGTAGCAAAAGATATTAAGAAGTGGCAAGAATACATAGAAAAACTATACAAGAAAGATCTTCATGACCCAGATAACCACAATGGTGTGATCGCTCACCTAGAGCCAGACATCCTGGAGGGTGAAGTCAAGTGGGCCTTAGGAAGCATCACTACGAACAAAGCTAGTGGAGGTGATGGAATTCCAGTGGAGCTATTTCAAATCCTGAAAGATGATGCTGTTGAAGTGCTGCACTCAATATGCCAGCAAATTTGGAAAACTCAGCAGTGGCCACAGGACTGGAAAAGGTCAGTTTTCTTTCCAATTCCAAAGAAAGGCAATGCCAAAGAATGTTCAAACTACCACACAATTGCACTCATTTCACATGCTAGCAAAGTAATGCTTAAAATTCTCCAAGCAAGGCTTCAACAGTACGTGAACCACAAACTTCCAGATGTTCAAGCTGAATTTAGAAAAGGCAGAGGAAGCAGAGATCAAATTTCCAACATGCATTGGCTCATCGAAAAAGAGAATTCCAGAAAAACATCTACTTCTGCTTTGTTGATTATGCCAAAGCCTTCGACTATGTGGATCACAACAGACTGTGGAAAATTCTTCAAGAGATGGGAATACCAGGCCACTTTACCAGCTTCCTGAGAAATTTGTATACAGGTCAAGAAGCAACAGTTAGAATCGGACATGGAACAAGACTGGTTCAAAATTGGGAAAGGAGTGCCTCAAGGCTGTATATTGTCACCCTGCTTATTTAACTTATAGGCAGAGTACATCATGCAAAATGCCGGGCTGGATGAAGCACAAGCTGGAATCAAGATTGCCAGGAGAAATATTAATAACCTCAGATATGCAGATGACACCACCCTTAAGGCAGAAAGTGAAGAAGAACTAAAAAGCCTCTTGATTAAAGTGAAAGAGGAGAGTGAAAAGGCTGGTTTAAAACTCAACATTCAGGAAATGAAGATCATGGCATCTGGTCTCATCACTTCATGGCAAATAGATGGGGAAATAGTGGCTGACTTTATTTTGGGGGGCTCCAAAATCACTGCAGATGGTGACTGTAGCCATAAAATTCAAAGACGCTTGTTACTTGGAAGAAAAGCTATGACCAACCTAGATAGCATATTAAAAAGCAGGGACATTACTTTGCCGACAAAGGTCCATCTAGTCAAAGCTATGGTTTTTCCAGTAGTCATGTATGGATGTGAGAGTTGGACTATAAAGAAAGCTGAGCACTGAACAATTGATGCTTTTGAACTGTGTTGTTGAAGGCTCTTGAGAGCCCCTTGGACTGCAAGGAGATCCAGCCAGTCCATCCTAAAGGCACTCAGTCCTGAATATTCATTGGAAGGACTGATGCTAAAGCTGAAACTCCAATACTTTGGCCACCTGATGCAAATAACTGACTCATTGGAAAAGACCCTGATGCTGGGAAATATTTAAGGTGGGAAGAGAAGGGGTTGACAGAGGAAGAGATGGTTGGATGGCATCACCAACTCAATGGACATGAGTTTGAGCAAGCTCCGGGAGTTGGTGATGGACAGGGAGGCCTGGCGTGCTGCTGGACATGACTGAATGACTGGGCTGAACTGGGCCTGATCAGCCGTGGCCGTAGGCCCTCTCAGCTCCATGGGGGCATTGACTGTGGAGCTGGAAGGCCTTCACGAACAAAGGATGGATGTGGCTATGAACTCCAGGGCCTGTCAGAGCCCAAAGGGGGTCCAGAGGGAAGACATGGGAAAGGCCGAGCCAGCTGGGCCTAGGCAATGGACCTCTCATTTCTCCACTGGGCCACGTCACAATTTCCCACACCCAGGCTTGCGCAGCGGCCCCAGACTCAGGGACCAGGGAGAGGAACAGATGGTCAGAAAGCAGGTGAACTTGCAGTGACGGAGGGTGGGCAGTACTGGAAGCCGGCCTGTGCAAAAGACATGGGCCCCATCCACCACATTTGAAAAAAAAGAGCTGTCAAACCTGTCTCCCTGATTC
The DNA here is from genome assembly GCA_006410635.1 of Cephalophus harveyi. Lineage (NCBI taxonomy): Eukaryota > Metazoa > Chordata > Mammalia > Artiodactyla > Bovidae > Cephalophus > Cephalophus harveyi. The sequence goes on along the minus strand of SJYT01052857.1, from coordinate 37,528 downwards.
CGCTCTCTGCAAGTCCACTAGAATTTCCCAAACTTGGGGTGAGGCAGGGTGGTGTATAATGGAGGCCACGGCTGCCCCCACCCTGGAAGGCCGCCTTGGGAAGGCCACCCTCCCCTGACAGGATTCCTGCAGTGTGTGTGTGTGTGTATGTGTGCACGCTCAGTCGTGTCTGACTCTTTGCGACCCCATGGACTGTAGCCTGCCAGGCTCTTCTGTCCATGGGATTTCCAGGCAAGAATACTGGAGTGAGTTGCCATTTCCTTCTCCAGGAGAAGGGCTTCCCTTGTGGCTCAGATGGTAAAGCGTCTGCCTACAATGCGGGAGACCCGGGTTCGAGATCTTCCCAACCCAGGGAGCAAATCCATGTCTCTTGCGTCTCCTTCCTTGACAGGTAGATTCTTTACCACTGCGCCACCTGGGAAGCCTGCAAGTGAACCGCCAGCTTCTTTGGGGAGTTTGATGATAACCTTGTCAAAGCACAGGCCTCTCAGATGCTGCTAAGATCCCAATGGGGCAAAATTGAGTATGTCCCCAGAGGGATTCAGCTTCCTTCATTTCTTCCTGAACCGTTTGTTAATAGTAGAGAACAAGTTTGAGATGAAATTATCTTGAATTCAGAGACATTCCTTTGTCCCAGCAGCGATTTTGCAGCCAAGAATGTACACAGGATTGTAAACTGAGCAGGCCACAGCAGTGAGTTTGGGTGGACATTGGAAGACATCGGTTGTGATCCTGGCATTTTCCAGCCCCTGGATATAGGGGAGGTGGGCTCTGAATATCAGACCCTTCAAAACAACCCCTTCTGTATTCGTTCATGAAGGTATGAGACTGGGCTGACTCTCAGAAACCTTGCAAGGAAAGACATTGTTACCTTTGTTGACATTAACAGGTGATGCTGCTTTAGGTACTTTAAAGGCAGACTTTGTGAAAATGACTGAGGGTGGAAGGACAAGGGTGCATGGATCCATTTCTGCAAACTTGAGGAACAGAAGTGCCTAAATGAAGCTTCTTTTCTAGGCGATTACCCTGATATCTTTATTCAATGAGTTAGTTGAAGGTCTGCCCCAGTAAAAAGCCTGGATGGCTTCATTACAGGGATGGACACAAACATCCATGATAATGTGCAGTCCAGTGGGCCAAGGAGCTGGGCCAAGGAAGGGCTCCAGTCCGTGGACGAGGGAGTGGGGAGCATGCTGAGATTCTCATCTTATGCTGGGGAGAGGGTGACATAGAGGTGTGGAGGGCTAGGAAGTGACTGCCTCGGCATCCCTTGAGACATTCTCAGTTCAGGGTATAGTATAATTTTAATTGTCTATACTTTAGTGATTTTTGTGACTCTGTAGACAACCTATAAAATGGGCTTCTGCTAATCTAAGAATGATGCAAGCCTCTTCTGTGACTGAATGTTTGGATCCTGCCTGCCCTGTTACGGCAGGGCTTCTGGGTGTTTTGTAATAGAGAACACTGTGATGGAACTGTGGTTAAACTCAAGGTCCCAGAAGCATGAACCCTGAAATACACATTTAGAGAGGCACTTTCTGAAATTCATAGGAATGGAAGAAGAAATGCAAAGGGTTCTTTACGTCACTACTGTCAATGGAAAACAGGTTTGGCTTCCCATGCAGGGATGGAAGCAGCCCCACAATGGACATGACCAGTGAAAACTCTGCAATTGTTCAGTTGTAGCTCATCAGGGAAGGGTTCTCAGCCCCAGGACTGTGTTCTCTCTGTTAACAAGGATGGTCTTTCTTCCAGAGATCATCAGCAGTACCATAGGGGGTTGAACAGGGAGGACCTTGGCTGTTTAATGCCCTCTCCCATGTCCCAGTTCTTTGGGGGCCACTGAGTGCTGGAAGAAGGCTAGACTTTGTCCACAAATCACCCTGGATTCCAGCCCCAACTTGGCTCGTCTTAAAAAAAAATAATTATTTATTTATTTGGCTGCACCAGGTCTTAGTTGTGGAATTTGGAATCTTTACTTGTGGCACGTGGGGTGTAGTTCCCTTCCCAGGGATTGAACCCAAGCCCCTCCACTGGGTGTGCAGATGCAGGGGGAAGCCCCCCAACTGCTGACTGCTGAGTCGCGTGGCCCCAGGCAAGCTCCCTGCTCTCTCAGTCCCCCTTTTCCAGTGGGTCTGATACTGACTCCTCCCTTTGAGGCTTGTTCAGCAGGGACTGGAGGTTCCTGTGATCACAGGAGAATGTGCCTGACACAGTGCTTACTAGCATATAGTAGGTGCTTAGTAGGTGGCTTCAACTGTAAAAAGATCAGGCGGTCCATGGCTGGACAGACTCCAATCTGAATTTCATCTGGTGTGCAGAATGAAGCCTTTCCCTCTGATGTGAGTGTATCATAAAAATCACAGAGAAGGAAATTTAAAGTCAACCTTAATCTTACAATTCTGGCAGAGTCATTTTCATCCTCCTCTTGATCCCTCGTTGCCTTCATAACACTGCTTTTTAGACTTAACACTATAGTGTGAATGTTTCCCCTTTTGCCTCCCAGTCTCTCCCTGGAAGCTCAGTTGGTAAAGAATCCACCTGCAATGCAGGAAACCCGGGCTAGATTCCTGAGTCAAGAAGATTCGCTGGAGAAGGGAGAGGCTACCCACTCCAGTATTGTTGGGCTTCCCTTGTGGCTCAACTGGTAAAGAATCCACCTGTAATACGGAAGACCTGGGTCCGATCCCTGGATTGGGAAGATCCCCTGGAGAAGGAAATGGCTACCTACTCCAGTATTCTGGCCTGGAGAATTCCATGGACTGTATAGTCCATGTGGTCACAAAGAGGCAGACAAGACTGAGTGACTTTCACTTTCATTCTCCTGAATACCACTGAGTTCAGGGTGCCTCATTTCTCTATGTCCTGACATCAAAAAGTAACAAGGATAATAACATTTTTAATGGGCCTCCAGGCAATTGGCAAATTGCTCTCAGCTCAGCAGTTCAGCAAGCATACATGGGGAGTCCACTCAAGACATGCTTTCTCACCTGTAGTGACAAGACTGGCCCATCACTTTGAATGTGTTTTGCTTTACTACAGCTAGGCCAGCACTACATATTATTGTGTTTATTTTTTCCTGGTTAAATAATATCCTCTGGTTTGGACTAGATATCTGTTTTTAATAAGTTTTCCCTTCGATTTGATTAATGGGCTTATATTTTAGCCAGCCAGAGGAACCTCCCAAAGCAGCATTGTGCTGTAAATCAGTTCTCCTACCCAAGCTTCACTTTTGTTATCCAAAGAACAAAGGGGAATAGAAGCCCATTAACTCCCGTGCAGCTGCTCTGGGAAAGAGGTGGTATCGTTATCCCATTTTTCTGACAAGAAAACTGAGGCTCAGTGACACTGGGTGAGTTGTCTTAGGATGCGTGTGTGGTTAAGTGTCAGCTCCACCTAAATTATGGGTTCTTCACCATGCTACACGATCCATACTCCAAGATACTCTGGGGAGAGAATTTTAAAAAGTATTTATTTATTTTTATTTATTCAGCTGTGCCAAGTCTTAGTTGCTGCACGTGGGGTATAGTTTCCAGACCAGGGATCAAACCTGGACCCTGTCCACTGGGATCACAGAGTCTTAGCCACCAGATCATCAGAGAAGTCCCACTATGGGGAGAGAATTTTGTCAGCAAATGTAGAAGTCTTGCAGAGATTAACTGAGAAGGGGCCAATTTCTTCTGCAGGATGGGCCAAAGTGTGATTTTGTGTGTGTGTGTGTCTGCCTGACACCCCTGAATCATTGCTTAAGACCACCTGCTTCCTGAAGGTCTGCTTATGCTTGGTGAAAAAAGTCAGGGGTCTCCAGGAGGGTCAGATTCATACTGCTACCTAACGTGGCTGTACCCAGGAGCACTTGGAGACCACCAGGTCCCTGCGAAGCATCCCAGTGCCCTTCCTCTTCAACCCTGGCCCTGCCCACTATCTTCACGAGTTTTGCAAATCAAAGGATCCTTTTAATGAACTTGAATAAGCTAGCTACAGATTTCTTTCAAAAGAGACACTCCTCCCCTTGTTGGAAAATGGAATCAGAGTCGAGGAGAGCTTCTGTTTTAAGTAAAAGCTGTAGCAAATTATCAGTACTTAGATTCTCCTCTGGTAATTTATCAAGAAAATTTCCTCTTGAGTATAGCTCATGGTTTCCAGGATTCATAGACCAGGAGAGATGAAAGGAGCAGGGGAGCCCATATATCTTAAGAATTGTAAAGTCAAATGTCTACAGAAGCTGTAAGTGATATGAGTGAGTGAAAACAGGACAATAGGGAGTAGTGGGGATTGGGGGGAACAGAGAACACATGTCCCCTCTATGGAGAAACACTACTCACTGGCCCCAGATTGTAGACATGAAGGAAGCAGGCCCAGTATTGTTAAACCTTTTATTCTTCAAGAGGAGAGCTGCAGTTTTAGGTGAAGTATCCCATTTTTACTTTATGAAAAAAAAATTTTTTTAAATGCAAATCATTTAAAAAATCTTTATTAAATTTGTTACAATATAGCTTCTGTTTTTGTGTTTTGGTTTTTCTGGCTACCAGGCATGAGGGATCTAACCAGGGACTGAACCCACATTCCCTGTATTGGAAAGAGAAGTTCCAACCACTGGACTGCTAGGGAAGACCCCCATTTTTATAAGTGAGAAATAGATTTGAATTCTAAGAGGAAAAACAAAAACAACTGCAGGCCAAACACCAAACATATCTGCAGACTGACCAGCTGAGGGTGAGCTATTTATGAGATTGTATTTAGTGGCACCATCTATTTTAGAGATGCAGAAGCTGAGCCCCAGAAAGTGGGATTGGCCATTAATTTTTTTCTTAATATATACATTTTGTTGAAGTGTAATTGACTTACAATGTCTCAGGTGCACAGCAAGGTGGTTCAGTTATATATATATATGAACTCTGGTGTTGGAGAAGGCTCTTGAGAGTCCCTTGGACTGCAAGGAGATCCAACCAGTCAATCCTAAAGGAAATCAGTCCTGAATATTCATTGGAAGGACCGATGCTGAAGCTGAAGCTCCAATACTTTGGCCACCTGATGAACTGATTCATTGGAAAAGACCCTGATGCTGGAAAAGTCTGAAGGCAGGAGAAGGGGACGACAGAGGATGAGATGGTTAGATGACATCACCAACTCAATGGACATAAGTTTGAGCAAGCTCTGGAAGTTGGTGATGGACAGGGAAGCCTGGCCTGCTGCAGTCCATGGAGTCGCAAAGGGTTGGACATGACTGAGAGACTGAACTAAACTGATATATATATATTATTTTTCAGATTATTTTCCATTATAGGTTATTACAAGGCATTGATTATAGTTCCCTGTCCTATACAGTAAACCTTTATTTCTTGTTGCATATGTATTTTTTCAAATTAGAAATCTAGCATTCTATTCATACTAAGTCAAACAAGTGGAATCAAAATGGGGACTAACCATTATTGATCACTGTCTGCCAACAATTCAGGGACTTTCAGATAGAAGAAGCTGTATCACCAAAGTGCAGAATTGTAAAGTCACTTGCAAACAAATTTGGATGCAGTAAGGGTTAACTGCAAAAGTTAACTTTTATTGACTGCTTGTTACATTCTGGGCCCTATGTTGGGATATACCTTATATGGTCATCATAGCTACGTACTTTATCCATTTTACAGATGAGGAAATTGAGGTTTACAGATGATAAGTCAGAATAAAGGGTGAGCAAGTGTATGAGAGTGCTTGACTCCAATGTCTGTGTTCCTTCCACTATTGTTGCCTATTTTCTTATGTAGTGAGCCTCCTGTCCCTGAGTGTACCCAAGCAGAGGAGGGATTGGGGGAAAGATTCTTATATTGGGAAAGAGACAGGACCAGAGCCCACTGGAGTTTCCTTCAAGGTGGGACTTCCCGGGTGGTTCAGTGGTTAAGACTCTGTGCTCCCAACGCAGGGGGCCTGAGTTTGATCCCTGCCCATGGAACTGGATCCCACATGCTGCAACTGGGGGTTTGCATGCCCCAACTAAAGATACCTCCCGCATGCTGCAACTAAAGATATACACACAGACTTCCCTGGTGGTCCAGTGGTTAGGAGTCACTTGCCATTGCAGGGGACACAGGTTCGATTCCTGGCCCAGGAAGATTCCACATGCCGTGGGGCAACTAAATCCCTGTGCCACAACTACTGAGCTGCTGGGCCTGGAGCCCGTGCTCCACAGCAAGAGAAGCCAGCGCAACGAGAAGCCTGTGCCCTGCAGTGAAGATAGTCCCTGCCCCACACAAAGAAAGTCCGTGCACAGCAACAAAGACCCGGAGTAAAAGTAAATCATAAAATAGGCAAATCAACAGGCTTGTCTTCTGTGCATTACTTACCCTTGGTTATTGAAAATAAATAAATAAATGAAGATACCTCATGCCACTAGGAAGACCTGACGCAGCCAAGGGGAAAAAAGGTGGTTTCTCAGTTTTGGCCCTATTGATATTTGGGGCTGGATAGTTCTTTGTTGTGGGGGCTGATCCGGTGAATTTTAGGAATGTAGGATGTTGAGTAGTGTGCTCATCCTCTACCTAGGGACCTTCCCTAAATGCCAGTGGCACCCCTTTCCTCTCCCAGTTTTGATGATCAAAACTGTCTCCAGACATTGTCAGATGTCCACTGGGAATCAAGACTGTCCGCAGTTGGGAACCACTTTTTAAAAGTTTGAGATTTTCATGAATCTAGGATTAGTGGTTTTAATTGGCTTTGGAACAAGGGAAGGGAACTAGCATCCGAGGATCCCGCAGGTGCCTCCTGTGGATTATCTCCTAACATCCTCACACAGGTGCCTGGGAGAGAAGGCCATCGACCTCATTTCACAGTTTAGCATGCTGCTGCTGCTGCTGCTGCTAAGTCGCTTCAATCATGTCTGACTCAGCGACCCCATGGACTGTAGCCCACCAGGCTCCTCCATCCATGGGATTTTCCAGGCAAGAGTACTGGAGCGGGGTGCCATTGCCTTCTCCGCAGTTTAGCATACAGACGCTCAGAAAAGCGAAGTGTCATCCAGGCCTCACAGCCAGTTCATGGAAGATGTGATCTACGGCCCTTCTATGTCACAGTGCACTGGGCTTTTTTATTGTATTAGGAATTTCAGGGACTTCTCTGGTGGGCCCACTGGTTAAGACTCCCTGCTCCCAGTGCAGAGGGCCCAGGCCGGATCCCTGGTCAGGGAACTAGATCTCGCATGCCACTGTGAGCTGGTGCAGCCAAGTAAGTAAATAAATATCTTTCTGAAAAGAGCTTTAATGTGAAAAAAGCATGGTAAGCATTCAAATCAAGAGATTAGAAAAAGATAATAAAGAAATACTTGATAATAGAGACGATAATAATAAAGATAAGGGGGAAATAGCTAGAGAATAGCTACAATTTACAATAACAAAAATAGAGAGGAGTGATGACGCCAAAAGCTGGTGCTTTTAATATGTTAGTAAGATCAATAGGAGAAGCATTTTTGTATGGCTGGTGAGGGATTGATGCCAATAAACAAAATAAATGGTATAGAATGAATAAGCAACAGTCACAATGACACACATAAACGAAGAAAAGATTGGGGACTTCCCTGGCTGTCCAGGAGTTAAGACTTTGTGCTTCCACTGCAGGGGGCTCAGGTTTGATCCCTGGTCAACTAACCAAGATCCCACATGCCTCGTGGCCCATCTAAATTTGAAACTTTAGATGACATGTACATATACCTGGGGGAGTGGTGCCACGCTGCATGGCCTGTGGAATCTTCATTCCCTGACCAGGGAGCAAACTCAGGCCCTCAGCAATGAAAGCATGGACCATCATGGAATTCCCTGGGCATATATCTTGAAAAAATATAAAATGCTAAGTTTTGGCACAAGAGAAATTAAAAAAAAAAAAAATTTGAATAGACTTTAAAGTATTAAAGAATTTGAACTGTTAAGCAAAGACTTTCCTCCTAGACTGCTTCTGGCACAAATGTTTTTGTAGGTGAGTTTTTAACAAACTTTAAAAAGAATGAACCATCTAGATCTCCAGAAAGATATTACAGAAAACATGAGAGTGAAAACTGCTTGGCTTGTTTCATGAAGCCAGGATAATATTGGTTTCAAAACTAGATAAAAATACATAAGACTAATTACTCAAGAAATATAAATGTAAGAAAATAGATTGCAGGTCAATTAATGTAACGGATGTAAATACAGATAACCAAAATAAAATAGTAGCTAAAAGCATCCAAAAGCCTCTAAAATAAATAGTACATCATAATCAAATAGAGCTTATCCTGATAATATCAGTATTATATCAGATAATTTATTTGAAAAAACCCAAATCTACTTGAAAAAAATCAGATATAGGCAGGAAAATATATCATAAAGTGATAAAAGCTGTTATTAAACCACTGAGCAACAAAACGGAAGTTTTCTTAAGTTGGTAAAAGTCATTCTCTGTCTAATATCACTTACAAAGGCAAGTTCCTGATGGATTGAGACTTAAGTTTGAAAGGTAAGCTAGACTATCAATAGAAGATAATATAGGAGTGCATTTTTATAGGTCACTGTGTGTGTGTGTGTACGTGTGTGTGTCCCAAAAGCACAGTCTGTAAGAACAACAGCAAAAAAAGGGATGGGTTTGATCATAATACAATGAGAGATTACTGTTCAGTGGAGGACACTTTGGAGCAAGTTCACAGATGCTTAGCAAACTGAGAGATGCTTGCACCCTCAGAAGTGGACAATGGACTAATACTGAAAATATCTGAGAAACTTCTGTCAAACAGGAAAAATAAAACCAAGAACTGCAAGGGAAAGTTGGGCAAAAGATCCGAGCAGACAGGTCACAGGAGAGGAAACCCCAAAGACAAGGAAGCCAATGAAGAGCTGCTCAAACAAAGAGAGAAATGCTAATTAAAGCAACAAAGAGATAGCACTTATACCTGTCAAATGGACAAAGACAAAAACATAAGGTAGGGTAAATAACAAAAATGTGGAGTAGCATAATGTTGGCGGGGATGTGGGGAGATAAAAATCGTCTGCAGGGCTGGTGGGAATGTTTAGATGGATGCAGCCATCCAGGACAGTCCCCTGGCTTGCCTTAGTGTAACTGGGGTGTATATGTGAACCCCATGACCCAGCAAGCCCTTCCTGGGTACTGTTCTCACAGCAACTCTTACACATCTCCAGAGGGTGATACATACGGGCTATTCATCATAGAGTGCTTTGTCTGTGTTTGTCCATCTCCCCAGGAATGCGTACATGAAATGTGATGGACAAACCCCGTGGAATACTATGCAGTAGTCAGCAGCACGAATATAGATCTTTAAAAACGTAGTGCTGAGTAAAAATGTAAGAAGTAAGAGATTTATGGCCCAAGACCATTTATATAAATTAAGGACTTTCACACAAATATGTATGCAGTGACACAGGGCTAGAATGATTGCCCATGAGAGGGGAACGGGGTAGGAAATGAGGATAAAAGGGAAGGAATAAGGAAATGAATCAAGACAGCTGCTTTGAATGGACCAATGTGGAGAGTGAGCCATGAAATGAGGGGTGCAATGAACTCAACCAGCGCCTTTCCCCAAAGTTAAAAAAACATTTTTTTTTTTTTTTCAGGGAAACCAAGTGCTCTGCCATTATGCTGTCCAGATTCCTCAGGCCACTTGTTGTTTGCAAGGCCAACTTTCTCCATCGCAGCGGAAGGCCTGATCCTGATTTTGTGTCTTCCCACCACAGCCCCTTCCAACATCACGCCTAGCATGTTGAATTTTCCCAGCCTTGCATGTCGTGCAGAAAATCAAGCCCCATGTCTGCACAGGGAGGGTGGGTGTATTGTCATGAACAAGCTCAGGAAATTCAGAATGATGTAATGGCCATGGGCCCTTCTGGGCGAAAATGAGAAAAAGTCCTCACTTCACATCCCTGCCAACATTTACAGACCATAAATAGGAACATTGGAGGTGAAAAATAGGGAATCGCTGTGTAACTACCATGGAAACTTTTGTCCTGGGAGACATTTGGAAGAATGGAGTAGAACAAAGGACTATAAGACACACTCGCGCTGGTATTTTTTTATTCTCTCTCTCCATTGAAGGCTTCTGGGTTTTGTGTGCTGCAGTACAGACCATGGAACATGGAAGCAATGATGACAATGATACTCAGAGCAACTGCTGTTTATTTACTATTTGTGTATTTATTACCCTGCTCTTGATTATAGTGTATTTATTATACACTTTGTGCCAAACGCCAGGCTGTCCGTCATGCAGGTTATTGCTGACTCTTATGATTCCCTATGTGGAGAAGGCGTTTGGGTCCCATTTTGACCTAAGAGATAAAGCAGGTTCCTGAGGTCATTTAAAAATTTTATTTCATATTGGAGTATAGTTGATTAACAATACTGTTAATTTCAGGCGTACAGCAAAGTGATTCAGTTACATATATACACGGGTCTATTCTTCTTCGAATTGCTTTGTAATTTAGGTCCCCGCAGAATACTGAGCAGAGTTCCCTGTGCTATCAAGTAGGTTGGCTATCTATTTTTATTTTTTAGCTAGAACTTTTAAAATTCTCATAAACATGCTCTTTTTACCACCAACATCTGGCAAAAGCTTTGTCACCTCCTCCAAGAACAATTTTTTTTCTTCATAGCCATCATTCCAGTAATAACAGGCTTTATTTCTCTTTTCAGTGGAGTATCGTTGCTTTACAATGGTGTGTTAGTTTCTACTGTGCATCAGAGTGTATCAGCTATACGCGTGTGAGTGCTCAGTCATTCAGTTGTGTACAACTCGTTGCAAACCTATGGACCATAGCCTTCCAAGCTCCTCTGTCCATGGAATTTTCCAGGAAAACATACTGAAGCAGGTTGCCATTTCCTACTCCAGGGCATCTTCTCAACCCAGGGCTGAACCCTCCTCTCCTGCATCTCCTGCACTGGCAGGCGGATTCTTTACCACCCTGCCACCTGCATATATCCCCTCCCTTTTGGATTTCCTTCCCGTCTAGGTCACCACAAAGCACTGAGCAGAGTTCCCTGGGCTATACAGTAGGTTCTCATTAACTCTCTATTTTGAACACAGTATCAATAGTATATGTATGTCAACCCCAATCTCCCAACTCATTCCATCTTTAAAGATTCTCCAGACTCTTCCCTTCTTGAAGGCATCTACTCTCGGTGGACAGAGCAGGAGGCCTGACTCCTATTCCTAAAGCAGGCTGCTGTGTGTCCTTGGACGAGGTACTCAGCCTTTCTAAGCCACAGATTTCTCACCTATGTAATGGACATAGCGTCCCTGTCCTGACCGACTTCAGCAGGCTGTTGGGAGGGTCACATAGGGGCTTGCAAAGTGTTTGAATGAAAGAAGCTGTTAATAATTTTCTTTCAGGCTTTGTGGCATCACATGGGTTTACCTCCATAGTTTCATTCCTTTTAAATCACTCCCTCCTACCCTCTTATGTCCTATGTGCCTCCTCCTTCACCTTTGACATATGACCATTTCATTATCATAAACACATCATTTATAGTTATTATTATAACAACTGCCATTGTTCCAATATGCATGAAATAGACATGTACTCCATGGGCACCTTGTATGCATTATCTAAATATTCCCAGTGCACGTGTGAGTGAATGCGTGTGTGGGTGTGTAAGAAAGCAAGAGGGGGACTGGTGTGAGAGTGCTGGGGAGGAGGAACAGAGCTTGCAGGATTCTCATGCCTCTGATTCTGTGCTGGTCCCTCTCTCTGGGTGGCTTCCCTCCTTTCTCTAGTGTCTTCCAGGGAGTCGACAGAGCTCAGGTTTGGGTTCAGGAGAGACCTGAGTTTGAGTCCTGGTTCTGCCAAAGGTTAGCTGTTGGACCCCGGCTAAGTGACATAATTGTCAGATAAGTACACCAATGTTGCCCTCGCAGGAGGCAAGTGAGGGTAACGTGAGGTTGTCACTGTAAAGATCCTGGTGCACAAAAAGCAGTCAATGTATACTAATTGCCTCCTTTGATGTGAAACCTTGTGGATCTTCCTTCCCAGCATGTTTGTCCATTGATCTTTCAGAGAGAGAAAAAAGAAATTGAAAAAAAAAAGACCTCGTGATGGTTAATTTTATGTGTTACCCTGGCCAGGCCACAGTACCCAGATATTTGTCTGTGACGTCATTTTGTTTTGCTTGGGGATGAGATTAAGATTTCCATTGCAGAAACCAACACAACATTGTAAAGAAATTATTCTCCAATTAAAATAAATAATAAAAGGATTTCAATTGGGGGGCACTGAGTAAAGCTGAAACTCCAGTACTGTGGCCACCTCATGCGAAGAGTTGACTCATTGGAAAAGACTGATGCTGGGAGGGATTGGGGGCAGGAAGAAAAGGGGATGACTGAGGATGAGATGGCTGGATGGCGTCGCTGACTCGATGGACGTGCGTCTGAGTGAACTCTGGGAGTTGGTGATGGACAGGGAGGCCTGGCGTGCTACGATTCATGGGGTCACAAAGAGTTGGACACGACTGAGTGACTGAACTGAACTGAACTGAGTAAAGCAGATTACCTTCCATAGTGTGTGTGGGCCATGTCTAATCAGCTGAAGGCCTGAACAGACCAGACACTGACCTCCCTCAAGTGAGAAGCAGTCCTGCCAGCATACAACCTTCAGACTCAAACTGCAGCTCCTTCCTATGTCTCTCCCTATCAGCCTAACTTGCACATTTTATTCCAGACACTTCCTTAAAACAATTTCTCTGTATGTATGTATGTGTGTGTATACATATAACACACACACACATACATAAATATATATTTTTACTGAGCCACCATTAATATATGTGTGTGTATATATATATATTTATGTATGTGTGTGTGTGTTATATGTATACACACACATACATACATACAGAGAAATTGTTTTAAGGAAGTGTCTGGAATAAAATGTGCAAGTTAGGCTGATAGGGAGAGACATAGGAAGGAGCTGCAGTTTGAGTCTGAAGGTTGTATGCTGGCAGGACTGCTTCTCACTTGAGGGAGGTCAGTGTCTGGTCTGTTCAGGCCTTCAGCTGATTAGACATGGCCCACACACACTATGGAAGGTAATCTGCTTTACTCAGTTCAGTTCAGTTCAGTCACTCAGTCGTGTCCAACTCTTTGTGACCCCATGAATCGTAGCACGCCAGGCCTCCCTGTCCATCACCAACTCCCAGAGTTCACTCAGACGCACGTCCATCGAGTCAGCGACGCCATCCAGCCATCTCATCCTCAGTCATCCCCTTTTCTTCCTGCCCCCAATCCCTCCCAGCATCAGTCTTTTCCAATGAGTCAACTCTTCGCATGAGGTGGCCACAGTACTGGAGTTTCAGCTTTACTCAGTGCCCCCCAATTGAAATCCTTTTATTATTTATTTTAATTGGAGAATAATTTCTTTACAATGTTGTGTTGGTTTCTGCAATGGAAATCTTAATCTCATCCCCAAGCAAAACAAAATGACGTCACAGACAAATATCTGGGTACTGTGGCCTGGCCAGGGTAACACATAAAATTAACCATCACGAGGTCTTTTTTTTTTCAATTTCTTTTTTCTCTCTCTGAAAGATCAATGGACAAACATGCTGGGAAGGAAGATCCACAAGGTTTCACATCAAAGGAGGCAATTAGTATACATTGACTGCTTTTTGTGCACCAGGATCTTTACAGTGACAACCTCACGTTACCCTCACTTGCCTCCTGCAAGGGCAACATTGGTGTACTTATCTGACAATTATGTCACTTAGCCGGGGTCCAACAGCTAACCTTTGGCAGAACCAGGACTCAAACTCAGGTCTCTCCTGAACCCAAACCTGAGCTCTGTCGACTCCCTGGAAGACACTAGAGAAAGGAGGGAAGCCACCCAGAGAGAGGGACCAGCACAGAATCAGAGGCATGAGAATCCTGCAAGCTCTGTTCCTCCTCCCCAGCACTCTCACACCAGTCCCCCTCTTGCTTTCTTACACACCCACACACGCATTCACTCACACGTGCACTGGGAATATTTAGATAATGCATACAAGGTGCCCATGGAGTACATGTCTATTTCATGCATATTGGAACAATGGCAGTTGTTATAATAATAACTATAAATGATGTGTTTATGATAATGAAATGGTCATATGTCAAAGGTGAAGGAGGAGGCACATAGGACATAAGAGGGTAGGAGGGAGTGATTTAAAAGGAATGAAACTATGGAGGTAAACCCATGTGATGCCACAAAGCCTGAAAGAAAATTATTAACAGCTTCTTTCATTCAAACACTTTGCAAGCCCCTATGTGACCCTCCCAACAGCCTGCTGAAGTCGGTCAGGACAGGGACGCTATGTCCATTACATAGGTGAGAAATCTGTGGCTTAGAAAGGCTGAGTACCTCGTCCAAGGACACACAGCAGCCTGCTTTAGGAATAGGAGTCAGGCCTCCTGCTCTGTCCACCGAGAGTAGATGCCTTCAAGAAGGGAAGAGTCTGGAGAATCTTTAAAGATGGAATGAGTTGGGAGATTGGGGTTGACATACATATACTATTGATACTGTGTTCAAAATAGAGAGTTAATGAGAACCTACTGTATAGCCCAGGGAACTCTGCTCAGTGCTTTGTGGTGACCTAGACGGGAAGGAAATCCAAAAGGGAGGGGATATATGCAGGTGGCAGGGTGGTAAAGAATCCGCCTGCCAGTGCAGGAGATGCAGGAGAGGAGGGTTCAGCCCTGGGTTGAGAAGATGCCCTGGAGTAGGAAATGGCAACCTGCTTCAGTATGTTTTCCTGGAAAATTCCATGGACAGAGGAGCTTGGAAGGCTATGGTCCATAGGTTTGCAACGAGTTGTACACAACTGAATGACTGAGCACTCACACGCGTATAGCTGACACACTCTGATGCACAGTAGAAACTAACACACCATTGTAAAGCAACGATACTCCACTAAAAAGAGAAATAAAGCCTGTTATTATTGGAATGATGGCTATGAAGAAAAAAAATTGTTCTTGGAGGAGGTGACAAAGCTTTTGCCAGATGTTGGTGGTAAAAAGAGCATGTTTATGAGAATTTTAAAAGTTCTAGCTAAAAAATAAAAATAGATAGCCAACCTACTTGATAGCACAGGGAACTCTGCTCAGTATTCTGCGGGGACCTAAATTACAAAGCAATTCGAAGAAGAATAGACCCGTGTATATATGTAACTGAATCACTTTGCTGTACGCCTGAAATTAACAGTATTGTTAATCAACTATACTCCAATATGAAATAAAATTTTTAAATGACCTCAGGAACCTGCTTTATCTCTTAGGTCAAAATGGGACCCAAACGCCTTCTCCACATAGGGAATCATAAGAGTCAGCAATAACCTGCATGACGGACAGCCTGGCGTTTGGCACAAAGTGTATAATAAATACACTATAATCAAGAGCAGGGTAATAAATACACAAATAGTAAATAAACAGCAGTTGCTCTGAGTATCATTGTCATCATTGCTTCCATGTTCCATGGTCTGTACTGCAGCACACAAAACCCAGAAGCCTTCAATGGAGAGAGAGAATAAAAAAATACCAGCGCGAGTGTGTCTTATAGTCCTTTGTTCTACTCCATTCTTCCAAATGTCTCCCAGGACAAAAGTTTCCATGGTAGTTACACAGCGATTCCCTATTTTTCACCTCCAATGTTCCTATTTATGGTCTGTAAATGTTGGCAGGGATGTGAAGTGAGGACTTTTTCTCATTTTCGCCCAGAAGGGCCACAACACACACACATATATAAATATATATATATACACACATATATATTAATGGTGGCTCAGATGGTAAAAATATCGGCCTGCCATGTAGGAGACCTGGGTTCAATCCCTGGGTCAGGAAGATCCCCTGGAGAAGGGAGCGATAATCCACTCCAGTATCCTTGCCTGGAGAATTTCATGGACAGAGGAGCCTGGCCGGCTACAGTCCATGGGATCCACAAAGAGCCGAACATGACTGAGTGACTAACACCACATACATATTAATACACACACACACATACTCTGGTGATTCTGTTTCTTGGGAGAACCCTTAAACAGATCCCCAAGTCAAAACTCTGTGTTAGCCGATGCCTCTCTTTTGAAAGAGTCAGACCTGAAAGGGATTTGGGGCAGGTTTGCCCTGGACACCTTGGAAAGCAGGTGAAGCTGGTGTCTCTGAGCAGCTTTGCTGAACAGCGAACAGTATCTGGGTCCTGATACTGAGAAGCTGAGCATGAGACGGGGGGCATCATGGGAATTTCCCCAATTTGTCTGACTAATGAAGTGTTGCCCACGGCCTGCATAGCTGAGTAGGGACAAAAATCTACGTTCCGTGCTGTATCCACCATTGGGAAAACGAGAGAAAACGCACGTGGATTTTTTTATGAATGTTCTCATGAAAGTGTGTGCTGTGTTCGTCCACTTCGTCTCTACCCCAAAGCCTTGCTAATTACCAAAAGTTATGTTCTCCCAGTGTTGTATTACAGTGTTGCTTTGGGAGCTCAGACACTAACTTTCCAGGCTTTGACTTTCTAGAGTTTTCCTTTATAACAGGTTTCTCAAGCTCAAGACTATCGACATTTGGGACTGGATGGTTTGTTGCTGTTAGGGGCTGTTCTGTGCATTGTAGGATGTTTAGCAGGCTCCCTGGCCTCTACCCAGGGCCCACTTGCTCATTAGTCACAGTAGAATCAGTGCCTTAGGTACATGGTACTTTTAGGGGCTTACAAAAATGTTTCAACTTGATTTTAAAATCAGAAGGAAAAATAAATGCAACAATAAAGAATATATAGTAATGAATCTAGCCTGGATTATATTTCTCTTCACACCAACTTAGTTTTAAAATGTAATTTTTAATGTATCTTTTATGGAGGAAAGGGCTCATGATGGAGAAAGTGTGTAGGGCTCAGAGAAGTCTTACTGTATAACTGTGCCTCTAACCACTAGATGCCAAGAGCATTCCCCTTTCTAATGATGCAACCAAAAATGTCTCTAAAAAATCAAATGCAACCAAAAGATCAAGGCCAGGTGTCGGGGCAGGTAATGCAAAAACTGGGCTTCCCTGGTGGCTCAGATGGTAAAGAATCTGCCTGCAACGCAGGAGACCCAGATTTGTTCCCTGGGTCAGGAAGATCCCCTGGAAGAGGTTGTGGCAACCCACTCCATTATTCTTGCCTGGAGAATCCCCCAGACAGAGGAGCCCAGTGGGCTATAGTCCATAGGGTTGTAAATAGCCGGACATGACTAAAGCAACTTATCACACATGCATGCATAAGTACTAAGTACTGTACACTGTAAAAGGAATCATTATTCAGTCAACAGGCATTCAGAGGGCACATCCTGGGATCTGTGTGCTTGCTCGGGTGACTGTAGGAAAAATGGAAGAATATATTCTTCCTGCCCTGGGATTGCTTCCCGAGTGACAAAGGAACCAGGTGAGGCTGGTAAGCACGCTGGGAAGACCTATCAGGGCACATCAGACCGTGGTTACCGAGGAAGAAGCAGTGAGTAATTGAGGAAGGGAGTCGGGAAGGATGCTCAGAGATGGGCATTCTGAACTGAGTCTTGGAGGTTGAGTAGGAGTTTTGTGGGTTGGAATGAGAATGAGGGGAAGGTCCTTGGTCTGTGACTAAGCAGTGTCTGCCACTGGGGTCACTGCAAGGTTTGAAAGGCTGGACATAGGCCCCTTTGTAATAAGTAGAATAGGTGGGCATTTAGTTCCCCTGGAATCAGGGAAATACTAATTTCTCCTTGAATCTCCTGAAAGATTCATTTCCTCTGTCGGCACCAACAATAACATACGACGTGAAATACCACGGGCTCTGACACCATGTCCAGGCCCCGTGAAGTCCAATTAGAAAAATTAACGTTGATTTCAGATTTATCAGATTCGAGTTTTGACTTTTGTCCAGAGGAGAACAGGGGCATGGTGTTATTATAGGCTTGTATTTCACCTTCTCGAGGAAGGAAAGGAAAGACGCACGTCGTTTTGACGGGATCCAGAGCCCCGGCTCGGAGCGAGGCACCCTATTTCATAACGGGGCTGCTGTCTAGCAGGAGTCCCGCCCCAGGGATGCTGTTTAGTTTCTGGGCCGTCACGCCGGAGATGTGAAATAGAACACGGTCCCGGGGCCGACGCCGGCCCTTGCAGGCGAGGGGACTGCTGGCTGCGAGGCTAAGAGGTCCTGGCATAATGGGCACTCTCAGCCTGGCACTGGGGGTCCGGGAGGGCGGAGGCTTCTGGAACTTTCAGATTAGCCCCAGTGTGCACTCTGCCCAGGAGGAAAGATGCTGCCTTTCTGCATGCTCTCGTACATAGCCGCTCAGTCACGCCTGACTCTTTGCAACCCCATGAACTGTAGCCCACCAGGCTTCTCTGTCCATGGGGTTTTCCAGGCAAGAACACTGGAAATACAGTCAGGCCCTGCTCCGGGGGAATCTTCCCAACCCAGGGATCAAACCCGGGTCTCTTTTGTCTTCCTGCATAGGCAGACGGATTCTTTACCACTGGCGCCCCCGGCCTTTTTTGGTGGACTCATGAAGCAGACTTGGAAACACTTGAATTGGGCACAGTTGGAGTGACCCTGCTTCTCCAGGCTGTGTGTGTGTGTGCGTGTGTGTGTGTGTGTGACCAACCCGGAGCAGCTTGCGGGGTCTTAGTTCACAGACTGGGGACTGGACGCAGCAGGGCAGTGAAACCACCGAGTCCTAACCACTGGACTGCCAGGGAATTCCCGCATCTTCTCTCTTAATAGCAGAGCGCCCCCTCCCCACACCCCTTCCTTTCCGGGGCCATGCAGCATGGTGAAAGGACAAGGGTGTGGGGACTGAGGCCCTCTTCATCAGCTGAGAGAGGCAGGGCTGTGGAGACTGCCGTCTCTCTTCTGCCACTCAAGTCCTTAAGCCTTGGGGAACCGGCTTGACCCTGTTGGGTGATGGTGGACAAGGACACTGATGTATATGCTCTTCATGTCTTCACCTTTGCAACAACCCAGGAGGTGTGCTG
The DNA here is from genome assembly GCA_006410635.1 of Cephalophus harveyi. NCBI lineage: Eukaryota > Metazoa > Chordata > Mammalia > Artiodactyla > Bovidae > Cephalophus > Cephalophus harveyi. Next base: position 18,558 of record SJYT01052857.1, on the reverse strand, counting down.
GGCGTAGCGTGAACACTTGGGAAACGTTAGTTCTTGGTGCTACCGGGATTTTGAATGATCACTGTGGGCACAAGAGGTAACACACATACCCTGCTGAGCCCTGAGGCTGACGAGGCTGAGACCCCAGTTGTTCTTGTTCGGGACCTAAGTCATGTCTGACTCTTTGCGATCCCATGAACTCCAGAGCGCTAGGCTTCCCTGTCCCTCACTGTCTCCCGGAGTTTGCCCAAGTTCATATCAAGGGACATGGGCCCCAGACATGTTCACAAGTAGAAGTTGGTACCAGCATTTCCTGAGCTATTCTTAGCTTCTGTATTACGATTGGCATTATAGCTGGAGGAGTCCAGACACAGAATTGTGGTCACCTTGCAGGAGAGGAGTCTAGCCTGTGAGACCCTGTAAGGAAGGAGGGTCCATTTTACAGATGTGGAAACGGGCTCCTGAACTGGCCTGAGACTTGCCAAGGTCACACAGGAGGTGTAGCAGAATCAGCAGACTACAGGGCCACCTGCATCTGTCTCACGCAGCCGTGGGTTCCCAGCCCAGGACCCTTCTCAAACCCCTCCCCTCCATCAGCCCCCAAACACCCTCCCTACTCCCTCCAGGACTAGTGACTCACCAGGCCCTGTTTGCTGGGTACCCGGCAACAGCCCCACCCAGCATCACTGCGGCCACAGAGGGAACAGAGCCCATCGCCTCCAGCACCACCTAAAAAAAAAAAAAGAAAATAATTTAATACTTGCAAGCGCGGCCCTCAATATCTCTCCGGGCAACCAGATCTGTCTACAAACCTGAGACGTTCAGATTACCAAGTTTCCAGCCCTTTTTTACCAACCCAATCCAAAAACAATTCTGGTTTTATAACTCAATAAAAAGGACTCACGAGCTTTCATGCGGAGCAGAGCAGGCGGCGCGCAGGCCTAGGGGCAGATGGGGGAAGTGATCGGTCCCCGAATTAGGGGGAGGGGGACTGCCAGGCAGTGGTGGGGTGGGTGGCGCTGGAAAAAAAAAAAAAAAAAAAAGCCAGAACAGGCAGCTTCCATGTCCTCGATGGGATTCATCCTCAAGACAGGTGACAACCACAGGCCCGAGGGGCAGAAGGACAGACCGCATCCTCTCTGACGAATGGGGAAACTGAGGTCAGGCGCGGGCGGCAGGGCCTCTGCACACTGTGGGGCAGGTTTCCTGGAGGAGGTGGAGTGGGGTGGGCGGCCAGTCGTTGCTGGGCCCTGAGCCTGCCCCCTGGCGCGGGGCGGCCTCCACCTGAAGAGGGCGCCCTGTGCCACTTAGTACGTGGCCGCCCCGCTGGTGCTCACTTGGCCTCCTCTTCCCGCAGAGCAAGTTTTCTCCAGGGTTTCCTTGGAGTCCTCCGGTGTGGAATCCGGAGAGCCCAGAACACCGTTTGTCCCAGGCGTGCATGCTTTCTCCTGCAGAGAGATGGTCTTGGGTGGGTTGTGGGCTTGGTCAAATCTCAGCAGGTAAGGATTGAGCCCCAGTTTCCTCTGGACCAGGGCCTTTCCTGGTGACTCAAACGGTAAAGAATTTGCCTGCAGTGCAGGGAGACCCCATTCAGTGCCTGAGTCGGGAGGATCCCCTGGAGAAGGGAATGGCAACCCACTCCAGTATTCTCAACCCACTTCAGTATTCTCAACCCACTCCAGTTTTCTTGCCTGGAAAATTCAGTGGACAGAGGAGCCTGGCAGGCTACAGTCCCTGGGGGCTTAACGAGCGGGACAGGCCTGAGCGACCACCACTTTCCCTTTCCCCTGGATATGGAGGAAATGACGCTCTCTCTCGCAGGGCTGCTGCTGCTGCTACTAAGTCGCTTCAGTCGTGTCCGACTCTGCGCGACCCCATAGACGGCAGCCCACCAGGCTCCCCCGTCCCTGGGATTCTCCAGGCGAGAACACTGGAGTGGCTTGCCATTTCCTTCTCCAATGCATGAAAGTGAAAAGTGAAAGTGAAGTCGCTCAGTCGTGTCCGACTCTCGGGGACCCCATGGACTGCAGCCTACCAGGTTCCCCCGTCCATGGGATTTTCCAGGCAAGGGTACTGGAGTGGGTTGCCATTGCAGGGCTAACTGAGGTTTAAATGAGGTAATGACATCAGGGACTGAGGAAGAGGTCCCCTCCTACACAGTGGCTGTGGAAATTGGTTCAGTGATACCAACTTGGAATCAACCTTTATACCTTTTGATTCAGTGACTCAACTTATGGAATTGGTCCTGGAGAGTAATGTGAACAAAGGGCAAAGGAGTGTGAAAGAAGAGGTTCAGCACCACTCTGTGTATGTGTTGCTAAGACGCTTCAGTACTGCACTCTGCCAGGCTCCTCTGTGCAGGAGAGTCTCCAGGCAAGAATCCTGGAGTGGGTTGCCATGCCCTCCTCCAGGGGATCTTCCTGACCCAGGGATCAAGCCTACATCTCTTACGTCTACCTTCACTGGCAGACAGATGCTTTACCACTTAGCGCCGCCTGGGAAGCCGCACCGTGTATAGAAACTGACAAATACCCAGCCACTGATGGAGGGCAGGTTCAACAAAGAATGTACTCACCCCTCAAAACAAACAAACAAACAAACAAAGAAAAACTGTTTGTACTCTGTGAAGAAAATCAGGTAGATCTACATTCAGTGACCAGGAGTGAAATCTAAGTTAATATACACACACATACGCACGACAGATTATGGAACACTATGGAGAGTATTTGATTTTTGTATTGATTTATATATTTTCTAAATAGACAGATAAATCTGAAAGTACATACCAACTGAATCGTCAACAGTGTTTATCCCTTTGGGATAAGCATATAGGGACTGTCTGCAATCTACAGAATCCATTTTATAGTGTGTGATTTTTTTTTTTAAAGATGTAGCCTGCATTAATTTTATAATCAGAACAAAAAGTATTTCAGTTTGGTTAAAAACAAGCAAACAAACCCCGAGAGAATGCAGGATAAGCATGAGAGTGACCATCACGGCGTAGCTGCTCAGTGCAGGATGCTCTGCCCGTGGGGCCTCTCGACCCCGTCAGCCCCAAGAAGCAACTTTGAAATTTATATGAGAATCTGTCCCCTGCTGAAAGCCCACAGGTTCAGGTCAGCAATGTTTGGATAAATTACAATGGAAATATACAGGCAAAAGTAAGTCTCACTGAAAGACAAAAAAAAAAAAAAAAACACGAAAAAAACCTGACTATACATGTATATAAAATCCATATTACAACATGCTGGGCTGGAAACTATAAATTGGAAACATGTGAAGTAGCCCTATATTGGCCTATAGATCTCATATTTAATACATCATCTTGAAATTGAGCCATCTTCATAGAGCATCTGAGGATGGGAAGGTGAGTGCCAGCCCTCAGGCTCTGGGTGAGGGAGAGCCTGCTGCCCCCTGCCCGTGGGCACAGTCATGGCCCCTTACTTCAATGCAAAGAAGTTAAAAAGGGGCTTACTCAGTGCCCCTGCCCACCTTCCCAATCCCACAAGGCAAATGCCAAACAGATGTCCTCAAAGGGTGGAAAAATGAAATGAAAGGCACATTTAAGATTTATAGAGCTGAAAACCAAAAACCAGGAGAAATTAGGGCTCTGATGAGCACAAAGCTTGCCGTTAATGCATTTTTTTTTCCCACCATGGCACTTGCAAATTGGCTTCCAGATTTTCAAACAGGCAGCAGGAGATAGAAGAGAGATGTGAGAAAGAAGAGTGTATGATAAAGCAATGGGTCTGAGTCAGGCAGCCAAAGCCTGCAGGATCTGGCAGAAACGGACCTGTGCAGCCTAGATCCCCGTTGCCTGCAGTCTTGATCCCTCACTCTCCAGCATTCCCATCCTTCATCCTCCACTCTGTAGCATACCCATCCTTGGTCCTCCACCCTCTACATTACTCACCCTTGGTCCTCCACTGTCTTAGCATACCATCCTTGGTCCCCTACTCTCTATCATACCCATTCTAGGTCCTCTACTCTCCAGCATACCATCCTTCATCCCCTACTCTCTAGAATACCGTCCTTGGTCCTCCACTTTCTATCATACCCATCCTTGGTCCTTCACACTCTCTCATACTCATCCTTCATCCTCCACTCTCTAGAGTACACTTCCTTGATCCTTCACTCTCTACCATACCTAGTTTTTGATCCTCCTCCCTTCTCTAAACTATCAAACAATCCCTTCCACATTACCCCAACATTTAAGACTCTGCATGATGCTGAGATATATCCAGGCCTCTATCTGAACCCATCGTGTCTTTATAATGTTTTCCCCTTTATCTAAAATGCTCTCACAGGCTCTGAAAACCCCTGGGAAAGCTGGAGCCTCAGGAGGATGCTCCTTCCTCCTGTGGGCATCCCTCAGCCCAGGAGAGGCCTCTCTTCTGGCACTGCTCGCACCTACTGCCTTTCCTGTTCAGGTCTGTCTCCCCAACAGGAGCTTCTCTTCAAGGCAGGGACTTCAGTCCCTTTCGCTCTGGCCCAGAGGACAGTGGTTTTCAGTGATGAGGATCGCACCGGCTTTTCTTTCCCACGCTTCACATAGTGTGTACTTTATTGAATGAATGATCAAATGGGGTCTCTCCAAGATACCCCCTACACCCTACCCCCACCTCACCAGAGAGCCTCATGGGAGCTTTGGGTGGTGGAAAGAAAGTGATTCCAGGAAGAAGCCGCCTGTCCTTTATCTACTGGATTGGCCAAAGATTTCGTTGTTTTTTTTTTTTTTTTCAAGTAAAAATTTAAGACATAGTTTTCATTTTCACCCAGAACTGTATTGAGCAATGTCTTCACTGTTTTGTTCCACTGAACGTCAAGCGTTAGTCACTCAGTCATGTCCAGTTCTTTGTGACCCCATGGACTGTAGCCCACAGGCTGCTCTAGCCATGGGATTCTCCAGGCAAGGGTGCTAGAGTGTGTTGCCATTTCTTCTCTTCTTTTCAGGCAACTTCATAACTCCATCTTCCTCAAGCTTTTTATCTTTTTGAGCAAAGAATTGTTCCAGGTGCCTTTTCCAGTCTTCCAGGGAAGTGAAAATTTTTTCCATTAAGAGAATATTGTAAAGATCAAAATAAATGGACATCCAAAGCTGTGATGTCTGGTGAATACGGTGAATGAATCAGAACTTCCCAGCCAAGTTGTAACAGTTTGTACCTGGTCATCAAAGAAGCATGCAGTCCTGCTGTATTCTGATGGGAAATTACAGGAATTAATTATTTGGCTTTCTAGAAGGAGCTCTTAATAGAGGACTCCCTTCCTGTCCCATCATATATACAGCTCCACCTTCTTTGGATGAAGACTGGCCTTTGGTGTGGTTGATGGTGGTTCCTTTTGCTTGCCCAGTGATCTCTTCCATTTCTCATTATTGTACAATATCCACTTTTCATTGGTGGTTACAATTTGTTTTAAAAATAGAACATTTTTGTTATATTTAAGTGGAGAATTGCATGTGGAAATACTGTCAAGGAGGATTTTTCTCCCGATTAACTTGAGAACCCAAAATCAAAGCGATTAACGTAATAAACTGGTGTAAATAATTTTCACTGCTTGATTTGGATATTTTGAGTATTTTGGCTATCTCCCATGATGTATAACATTGATTGTTTTCAATGAATGTCTTAATTTGATTGCTATCAACTTTAATTGGTCTGCCCGACCGTGGAGCGCATAGTCCAGCAAGAAATCTCCAGTACGAAACTTTGCAAACCACTTTTGACATGTTTGATCAATCACAGCACCTTCTCCATACATGGCACAAATCTTTTATTGCATTTCAGTCTTTTTTTTTTTTTTTACGTTTTTTGAAATAATAAAACAGAATATGTCCAAAATGTTACTTTTTTTCCTTCCATCTTCAGTATTAAAATGGCTACACAGAAACCAATACTTTGGCCACCTGATGTGAAGAACTGACTCATTGGAAAAGACCCTGATGCTGGGAAACACTGAGGGCAGGAGGAGAAGGGGACGACAGAGGACGAGATGGTTGGATGGCATCACCGACTCGATGGATAAGAGTTTGAGCAAGCTCTGGGAGATGGTGATGGACAGGGAAGGCTGGCGTGCTGCAGTGCATGGGGTCGCAGAGTCGGACATGACTGAGTGACTGAACAGCAACAACACACAAGCTCACTAATTTGATAGTTGTTTTTTTTTTAATGAACCCTGATATGACAGCTGTCACAACACAACCCAACAAAACTGTTTGGAATGAAGTTAAAGACAACTGAGGATGGCTAGAGTCACTTTAGAGAAAAAAGCCGAATAGTCCTTTTGGCCAACCCAATAGATCTGTTGCCTGCCTTCCCTCTGGGTACTTACTAGACGACCGACTCTTTGCGACCCCATGGACGGCAGCCCACCAGGCTCCTCTGTCCATGAGATTTTCCAGGCAAGGATACTGGAGTGGGTTGCCATTTCCTTCTCCATACTAGACGATGATCTCATTTAATTCTCCTCTTTCCATTTTACAGATGCAGAAACAGATTCTCAGAGGGATGAAGGGCTTTGCCTAAAGTCACGTTTTGTCAGGACGCAGGAACCTGGGGTAGGGGACAGAGGTGGGGAGAGATTGAGACCCTGAGCTGGGCGTGTCGGAAGCAGGAGAAAAGGATGGGGAGCAGGCTGAGCTCTTGGAGAAAGAAGCCTGCTGATCACAGCAGTAAATGTTAGTTTTAAGTTCATCACTGTCTTTGTGAGCGAATGTCTGCTTATCTTCCAAGACTGGGATTCCGGGAATCCATGACCTTGGTGTGATTTCCCTTTTAACAGGCTGATAGTAGCCCAGTGATACCTTGTCCTCATAAACACCCAATTAAGTAGATACTATTTTATTTCAGATGAAAAAAACTGAAGCTTAGAGGAATTATTAGGTTCCCCTAATTTTAGGTCCTTGAGTCAGGCTTTGAAACAGAGGGTCTGACTCCCAGCCTGGGTGCATCCAACTGTCCGTAAGGCTTTTATTTCCCTCTTTAAGGTTGGTGACCCCAGCTGAGGCCAAGTATGGAAGCCCCAGCTTGGTCTAGGAGGTCACATGATCCCTTGGAATTAGAGCCAGTATAGATGAGGGTTCAAATCCTCCCCCAAGACCCTGTGCCTTTCAGAGGCTCACTCAGTCCATCAGCAAACATGGACCCACTATTTGCTAGGTGTTGTACTCAATACTGGGGAAATGTCCTTTTCCTGAGACCCATGGCGCTTACAGACAACGAATGACTGAACAGACACACGAACAGGATCCCTGCAAGTAGCAGTAAGTGCTATGAAAGCACTGCAGCCCAAGCTGCCCAAGTGATGAGCTGATGAACAGGATTCTTGCCACCCTGCACGCCAGGGAACACCAGGGTGCTGCCTGCCAAAGACCCGGGCACATACTGTGTCTGAACCAAGAACACAGCCCACGAAAGAGACAGGCACATGCCTCTTGCCTACAGCAGTGTCCATGAATGGGCTGTGGGTTTCTCAGAATGAGGTGGGAGGTAATTAATCACCTAATGGCCCTTAAATGAGGCACTGACAAGGTGCTGTACTCTTCTACGTGCTTTCCCAATACTCTCTCGTTTACCCCCATCACAGTCTGGGGAAGTAGATGTATGCCATTATGCCCATTTTATAGATGAGGACACTGACAAGTAGGGATATGCAACTTGTCCAAGGTCACACAACCAGTAAGATTCTGTAGATCAGCATTGCCAGCCTCATCCAGGAGCTTGGAAGAATGCAGAACCCACTGGGGCCCATTGTCCTACACCTCACCAAGTACACACCAACACAAGGATTTTGTGTGTACCTTGGGGCTGGGGCCAGGCTGTCCTGGCAGGTGTATGACAATCCCAGGGGTGAGTACCAAGTGAGGGGGATGCCCATTTTATAGATGAGGACACTGACAAGTAGGGATATGCAACTTGTCCAAGGTCACACAACCAGTAAGATTCTGTAAATCAGCATTGCCAGCCTCATCCAGGAGCTTGGAAGAATGCAGAACCCACTGGGGCCCATTGTCCTACACCCCGCCAAGTGTGTACCTTGGGGCTGGGGCCAGGATGTCCTGGCAGGTGTGTGACAATCCCAGGGGTGAGTACCAAGTGAGGGGGTGGAGGGAAGTCTGAAGTCTCAGCCAGAGAAACCCTCAGAGGCCATGTTCTTCAAGGCCCAGGCTTCTTTTATTTCCCTGTTTTCTATTCCTCTGTGTGTGTGTGTGTGTGTGTGTGTGTGTGTGTGTGTGCATGCGTGCACACATGTGCAAACACTTTAAGTCCTCTGAAGGCAGGGAAGTGGGATTCTTGGTTCAGTGTGAACTCTCTAGCTTTCCATACAGTGCGAAATGTGGTGAAATCCTTGACTTTTAATGCACAATTTGCCAGACATCAAACATTTCCTCTCTGACTTTGATATGAACTGGGCAGGCGCCCTGGGGACTGGCTGACCCAGGAATTTGGCTGTAGGCAGAAGGAAATGCTGGTGAAACACATCTGAGCTGGGGTTGGTCGAGAAGGAACGACGGGATAAAAGTAGGGAAAAAGAAGTGACTCAGCTTGGCCGCAGGGAAGCCATCTCAGGCCTGCATTCGGATTAGGCCCTGCCGCTTCTTGCTGGTTGATCTGGGGCAGGTGGCCTAAGCTCCTGGAGCCTCAGTTTTTGTCAGGTTTTGGCTTATCTCTCTCTCCACACACAGAATTTTATCTCCTGGTAAACAGGGATAATATCTTTTCTTTAAAAAAATTTTTTGGCAGGTACACACTGTTGCTATATTAATTTATTTGGCTGTGCTGGCTCTTCATGGCTGCACAAGCGCTTTCTCTAGCTGCGGAGAGTGGGGACTACTCTCTGGCTGCAGCGCACAGGCGTCTCATTGCGGTGGCTTCTCTTGTCGTGGATCACGGGCTCTAGAGCACACAGGCTTCAGTAGCTGGGGCACATGGGCTTACGTGTTCTGCAGCATGTGAAATCTTTCCAGACCAGGGGTTGAACCTGTGTCCTCTATATTAACAGGCGGATTCTTATCCGCTGCGCCACCAGGGAAGTACCTATATCTTTCTTGTATTTCTCTTTTGTTTCCCTTACCACTTATATTCAGACTCAGTTTCAGGCAACACCTATTAAGTCAGTTTAATTCCTTTCATCTATTCCACAATGTAGAAAGCTTATTGAGGGGTGGGGACCATCTAGGCACCAGGAGAGAGGAGAGAGGAAGCCGACTCTGGCCCCAGGGAAGAAGCATGTAGGTGGAGCCAGCCTAGGAGGTGGTCACTGTCAGGGATAATATCTTTTCTTTAAAAAAATTTTTTGGCAGGTACACACTGTTGCTATATTAATTTATTTGGCTGTGCTGGGTCTTCATGGCTGCACAAGCGCTTTCTCTAGCTGCGGAGAGTGGGGACTACTCTCTGGCTGCAGTGCACAGGCGTCTCATTGCGGTGGCTTCTCTTGTCGTGGATCACGGGCTCTAGAGCACACAGGCTTCAGTAGTTGGGACACATGGGCTTACGTGTTCTGCAGCATGTGAAATCTTTCCAGACCAGGGGTTGAACCTGTGTCCTCTATATTAACAGGTGGATTCTTATCCGCTGTGCCACCAGGGAAGTACCTATATCTTTCTTGTATTTCTCTTTTGTTTCCCTTACCACTTATATTCAGACTCAGTTTCAGACAACACCTATTAAGTCAGTTTAATTCCTTTCATCTATTCCACAATGTAGAAAGCTTATTGAGGGTGGGGACCATGTAGGCACCAGGAGGAGAGAGGAGAGAGGAAGCCGACTCTGGCCCCAGGGAAGAAGCATGTAGGTGGAGCCAGCCTAGGAGGTGGTCACTGAAAACAATGATAGAGGGAAGCGGCTGCTTTGAGATCCCTGAGCAAGATCCAGGAGGCCTTCCTGAAGGAGATGGCCCTTGAAGGATGAGTAAGAGTTGTGCAGGGGAAAAAGAAACCAGTGTTGCTTTTGAGGATGATAATGGTTGCTGACAAGAGGGAATTTATACTGGCTTCCCTGGTAGCTCAGATGGTAAAGAATCTGCCAGCAACACAGGAGGCCCTAGTTTGATATCTGGGTTGGGAAGATACCTTGGAGAAGGAAATGGCAACCTACTCCCGTATTCTTGCCTGGAGAATCCCATGGACAGAGGAGCCTGGTGGGCTCCACGGGGTCACAAAGAGTTGGACTGGACTGAGTACCTACCAACACTTTTTTTTTCTTTCATACTGTCTGCCAGGCTTCTCTGTTAGTGCTTCACATGGGTTGTCTTATAGAATCTGCACAACAAACTCATTAAGTAGGCACGATTTTACCTGCACTTACAGATGAAACAGAAGCACAGAGAGGGTAAGTAACTTGTCCAGGATCACACAGTTCATTAAAATAGCCACAGGTATAATTTCTTGTATGCTTTTTATATACCAATTAGAGGGTTAACTCTTTTCCAACTCTTACACCATTTCATTTTTTTTTTTTTCTTTCATACTGTCTGCCAGGCTTCTCTGTTAGTGCTTCACATGGGTTGTCTTATAGAATCTGCACAACAAACTCATTAAGTAGGCACGATTTTACCTGCACTTACAGATGAAACAGAAGCACAGAGAGGGTAAGTAACTTGTCCAGGATCACACAGTTCATTAAAATAGCCACAGGTATAATTTCTTGTATGCTTCTTATATACCAATTAGAGGGTTAACTCTTTTCCAACTCTTACACCATTTCATTTTTTTTTTTTTTAACCAGTCCCATGAGGTAAGGACTGGTCTTTTGGTCCATGTTTACGATACTTATTTTACAGATTTTGAAAAGGAGGCTTGAAAGGCCCGTCCTTGCCCACTGTCACAACCAGTGAGCAAGGAAGCCAGGATTGGAACCTGGGTCCTGTCTGCCGGAGCCCGCGGCATTCCTCATCTGCTCTGCGGTGTGAAGACCCGGCTCTGTGCCAGGCGCTTTCCCTGGGAGCGTTATACTCACAGGCACGAGGCAGGTGCCCATCCACCGGCGAACAACGCACGAAGCACCCACTGCGCGGAAGCCGGGCAGAGTCCCTCCCACCCCTCCCCACTGCGCCCCCTGGCGGCAGAGGCTTTTCTAGCCTCGGTGTCAGCGCCGGGCCCTGTCCCCAGCCAGCCCGCCCTCTCTGGCTCGCAGCGGTCCATTGGTGCACTCATCTGAGCGCTCCTGGAGGGGCGCCTGTGAAGGTCTCACGGGCCCAGGGCTGAGCAGATGCACCTGAACGTCTGGAGAAACGCAGTGAGGGGTGCACTTGAGTAATGAGGCCTAAAGTGCTTGGAGTCAGCAGCCTTTGGGCTTGATTAGCACGGCCTCGCACTTTGCTGCAGAATTGGCAAATAAAACGGTGTAACTTGGAATGAACGCAGGGCGAATTTATAGAACGGTTGGAACAGTCGGTCAGGAAAAGCCAGCCTTTCCCCCGCCTGGCAGGGACCCAGACAGAGCCTGGGAAGCGTGGTGACCCCCCGAGGGGGTCTGCTGTGTGAGAGAGGAAAGATTCTGGGGATGGAAATTCCAGTATTGGCCCCAGGAACCCTTTCCTGTGATCCTTTGTCCACGTTTCCAGACCCCTCTGAGCTTCAGCTTCAGCTTCTTCATATAAAAGAGCAAATGTCTCCTCCCTCAAAGCATGCTGGGAGAATTAAATGAAATACTGACCCATTCCCAGGTGGCTCAGTGGTAAATAATCCACCTGGCAAGCAGGAGACTCCAGTTCCACCCCTGGGTCAGGAAGGTCCCCTGGAGAAGGAAATGACAACCCACTCCACTATTCTAGCCTGGGAAACCCCATGGACAGAGGAGCCTGGCAGGCTACAGTCTATGGGGTCGCAAAGAGTTGGACACGACTGAGCGACTTCACTCACTCACTAGCAGCTAAACAACAGCTGTACATAAAGCACACACTGTAGTCAGCTTTTGAGCTCTTCATTTTCTTTTTTTTTTTGCCATCTCGTCTCCTTCCCATGCCCATTGCCTGTTGCTCTGTGCCTGGACTTCATTTCCTAGGTTCCCCTGCTTTGTGGTGTTAACCAATAGGAGGCCCAGCAGGAGCTCCAAGGGTGGGAGCAGAGAGAGGTTGGAGTATTTGTTCCCCAGTCCCTTCTTGCTTCATGGCTAGCACCCCAGGGTCCAGTCTCTCTAGAACTGTTCCCACCAGGCAGTCCCGCTGCCAGGCTCCAGCTCTCCACTGGGCTCCAGGAGCAGCTTTCTTCACATCTGTCCTGCTTCAGCTAGCCTTCTTTGTGGTCCAGCTCTCACATCCATACATGACTACTGGAAAAGCCATAGCTTTGACTAGACGGACCTTTGTTGGCCAAGTAATGTCTCTGCTTTTTAATACGCTGCCTAGGTTTGTCATTGCTTTTCTTCCAAGGAGCAAGCGTCTTTTAATTTCATGGCTTCAGCCCTAAAGAGCGGTAATTCATCCTCTTTTGTGGGTCCCTTCGTCTTGCCCACATTCTGTGGCCAGCACCTTCATGATCCTCTCCCCAGATTCCAGTGTGGACCGAGCTATCTCCTGCCAGGTCTCTCAACATATGTTGTGCTCGACAAGGTCAGTTTTTCTTTTCCTTCTCGTTCCAACTCTGCCGCCGATAGCCCACTCATGATCTGAGACAAGTCTCTTCTGTTAACTCTGCTCTTCTCAAGTGGCTGTAGAGGGGAGACATTTTGCCCTCCCCTCTGCAGGATTAACCAGTGAGAGGTCAACAGTCTGGCCGCCCCGCCAGCCCCAACTCAGTCTTTTCTTTGGGGGGAGGAGTAACTTAGCCGATGGTGACTTTGGAATGGGGAACCGACGGGGCACCACCCAGCCCTTCCTTTGGGGAGGAAAGAAGCCTGCGGTTGTGTGGTTGAATTTAACTCCGTGCAGGAAGTCTTAGGGATTTCGGTTTGGCCGCACATCTAAGCCTCACTCCTCAATCAGCTCTTCCAATAAACCTGACGCTGCGATTTACGTTGACATGATTTTGTGCCTACTTCCTGCTGCTTCCAAATCCAGAAGGGTGGTGGACATTGGTCCTCAACGTCTGTCTGAGTCTCTTCCCCTACAAACAGCAAGAGTGCTACCAAATACTCACCTCACTCAGCTGGGGTACTCTGCGTGTCTGTGAACACCGGAACCCATGGGACTTGATGCCTGGAATGAGGGAGGGGTTGACTGCCCCACCTTTCAGACAAGCTCTCAAGGCTGTGACCAGATCTGTCCATCTTGAGACAGATGGGTCCCCACCCCCAGCTCCTAGCCCAGGGTTCCTTATACAGTAGGTGCTTGATAAATGCTTGCTGAGGTATTGGTCCGCATGGCAGTTCAGGTAACGCCTGTGAAAAATGAAAGGAGGGGAAACAAGTGTGGCAGGGGGACCCTCAGACCCCTGTGAGAGTCTGACAGTCTCGACCAGCCCAGTGCAGAGCTCTGGAACAAACACTGCACGTTAAGACGTCCTGTGCCAGGCACCAGTGGCCAGACCCTAAGACCCCTTGTTGGCCCTAACACCCCTTGTTGGCCCTAAGATCACTTATTGGCTGGGGACTGGCCTGAAATGCCTGGTGGAACTGAAGGGGACCCACAGCTGAAGGTTGTCAGCTAATCACTCTTGCAGCTGAACTGAAAAATTACTTCTTTTTTAATTGAAATATAGTTGATTTACAATGTTGTGTTAGTTTTAGGTGTACAGCAAAGTGATGTGGCTATACATATATATAATCTTTTTCAGATGTTTTTCCACTATAGGTTATTGCAAGAATTGAGTAGAGTTTCCAGAAAGTTGTTGTTTGTCACGTATTTTATCTCTAGTAGTGTGTATATGTTATTAATAATCCTATATGTTATTAATAATCCCAAACTCCTCTCTTCCATTTCCCCTTTGGTAAACATTGATTTGTCTTTTATGTCTGTGAGTCTGTTTATGTTCTATAAATAAGTTCATTTATAGAGTTTTATAGTTTCCACATATAAGCAATATCATGATAGTTGTCTTGCGCAAATTCCTTCTTGAAGACAGAGCCGAACGGCACAGCTCCATGACCACCGGTCACTGGGCAATCTGCTTAATGACAATCAAAGACTTGTGGGTCATGGGTCTTGAGGTGACCCCATTCCACCAACCATGATCAGCCATCAAAGCAGGCAGGGCCTTCAGGGATTCAGTCATTCATTCTTTCAACTAGCATCTAGGCTAACTTGAAGAGTCCCTTGGACAGCAAGGAGATCCAACCAGTCAACTGTAGGAAATCAATCTTGACTATTTATTGCAAGGACTGATGTTTGAGCTGAAGCTCCAATACTTTGGCCACATGATGCCAAGAGCTGACTCTTTGGAAAAGACCCTGATGCTGGGAAAGATTGAGGGCAAGAGGAGAAGAGGGTGACAGAGGATGAGATAGTTGGATGGCATCACCGACTCAACGGACATGAGTGTGAGCAAACTCTGGGAGATAGTGAAGGACAGAGAATCCTGGCATGCTGCAGTCCATGGGGTCACAAAGAGTTGGATATGACTTAGCGACTGAACAACAAAAGGGGAAACTTACTAGACTTCCTGTTCTAGGCTCTGGGAAAATAGCTGTGAACAAAGCCAAGTCTGCCCAGATCTGCTAGGACAAGGGTGGGAAGCTTTTAAGGGCCAGAGAGTAAATGTTTTAGGTTATCACAAATATTCATCTGTGCCGCTGCAGGGCTAAGGTGGCCACGGATGATATATGAATGAAGAGGTGCGGCTCTGTTCCTATAAGTCTTTAGCAAAGTGTCCAGATTCGATCCCAAGTCTGACCCCTGATCTGGAATAGCATCTACGTGTTTACTGATGAAAATACTGAGGCTCAGAGAGGGCAGGGATTGGACCAATATCACACAGCAGGCAGTGGGGAAGTCAGGGCAAGAAGTTCAGCAGTTCGATTCCCATCCCAGCACTGGTTGTGATATGTTTAAGTGTGCTTCTGATAGCATTCTGCCATGAACAGAGAAGGATATCCTGGCTGGAGTGGGGCTGGCACTGACAGCAATCAAATCCTGACCTACTACTTCAAGTTGTCCCATGTGGATCCCCCTCCCTCAGTCTCCACATCTGTAAAATGGGTAGACTAATAGGACCTCCCCCTAGGGGTGGTGAGTTATTCACCTGGAGAACCCTGGGACACATAGAAGTGTTCTGTTGCTGTTTATTGAATAAGTACATGAATACATTGAATAAATAAATAAATACAATACTCCTCCAGCTCATCCGGAGGAGAGACCAGACCCAGGTCCAGAAAGTGCGTCTCCTGGAGTTTGGGTACTCCTCATGCAGGGGGGCATCAGCACTGTCCCCACACAGCAGAGAGGTCCGAGGGATCAGCTGTGGTCTCCCTGATGGACAGAGAAGTCAGCATGGGGTCCATGCTCCCAGGTCCTTGGCTGAGAGGACTGGAGAGTCGGGGACCCCTTCCTGTCCAACCTCAGAACCAGGAGACACCAGAGACCTTCTTTGACTGTGCATGTGTTAGGAGTCGGGTAAAGTGGGGGTGCTGGTCATCGGATTCAGCACGAGGCAGCATTCAGCGTGGGGGCAGCAGGGCAGTGGTGGTGGCCCCGGCACGTGCCTCACCCTCGCCTGGATCCAGTGCAGTCTGGACCAGAGCTGTGTGGCGGAACCAGACTCGCTCACCATGATGCCTGTAAAGCCATAGCTGCAAAGTCCCTGAACTGTTGTTTAACAAATTAAAATTACACCCATGTCTGATTCATGTCAATGAATAGCAAAAACCACCACAATATTGTAACTAGCCTCCAATTAAAATAAATAAATTAAAAAATTGAAATAAGCAAAATTACATTTAAATAAAATAAAATTAAAAATTTGTTTTATTTTTTTTATTGAATATTGTGTTTATTTCTGCTTATAGCGAAATGATTTACTTATACATGCCTGTGTGCTCAGCTGCTTCAGTTGTGTCTGACTCTTTGTGACCCCAAGGGCTGTAGCACACCAGGCTCCTCTGTCTTGGGGATTCCGCAGCCAAGAATACTGGAGTGGGTTGCCATGCCCTTCTCCAGGGGTTCTTCCCAACCCAGGAATTGAACCAGGGTCTCCTGCATTGCAGGCAGATTCTTTACCAGCTGAGCCACCGGGGAAGCCCCACTTATACATATAAATATATATATAGACACATACATATATACATTCATTTTTTAAGCTTCTTTTCCATTATGTTTTATCATAGGATACTGAATATAGTTCTCTGTGCTATACAGTAGGAAAAACTGAAATAAATCCACAGTTACTGATATTTGCTCTTAACTCAATCCTCTTTTTGAGTAAATTTCCTTAGAGAGAAAACTGCCTATAGAAACAGAAAACCATATACCCTGCAATAAGTAGAAAGTAATCTTAAAAATACACAAAAGAAAAGCAAGACTTATCATCCTAGCTGTATACTTTTGTCTTTTGTGTGTTGAAGGATATTCTTTCCTCCAGTTGGAAAACAGGGTGTAGGGAGGCGTTAGAAACATCAGCACCAAATGGAGCCTTTCTTGCCCTTGACATCATCAGCAAGACTGGAAAAGAATTATGAAGGGAGTAACTTTCCCACTGTGTGATCCTCTGTTGTTTAAAGTGATGTCAGGTCCCGCCTCTGGATAACTCTGTCCTGGACGGTCCTGTGTACCTTGAGCATTTCTTTGGCAAAGGGGTGTTTTACGGGAGACCAGGGACTCCGCTGTGACAATGCTGGGCTCTAACTTTGGAGTGATGGGAAATGCAATAGTTAGGGCTCAGGGCTAGGTCGTCTCTCTGAGCTTTTAGCTTTCTCCTTGGATGCACCTGACGTCACTCCGGCTCTGACCCAGGCATCCAATGGGGACATCTGTTGCTTAGCAGCGGGAGCACAGATTTTAGCGCCGCAGAGACATAAGTTTGACCCCCGTTTTCCTATTGGCCTTGGTTAAGTGACGCATGGTTCTTTGCGCCTCATGTTTTCCAACGGAGATAATAGTACCTTTCTCAGGAGATCTGTCTGAGAATTAAATAAGTTCCCCAGGCCACTTAGCTCAGAGCAGACCTCTAACAAACACAGGTTGAATGAAGACAGATGTGAACACGTTGCCCCCAGGGTTTCCGGCTCCCCATCCTTGTGAGCGGCGACCCCGCCGCACAGGTGAGGAAGCCGAGACCCCGTCACACAGAGCGGGGGTGCTTCATCCGGGGCCACGCCGAGGGTGGGAGCCAGGGTCGAGGTTCTTCCGGGTCTCCGGGCCGCGGGCTTTCCCCATGATGCCACACTGCTTCCCGGATTCCAGTTCGCAGCCCTGGGGTCTGGTTTTTATGGCCCAGGTTTCAGATTTTCCTTTAGGAGACTCTGGGAAAAGCTTGGTCTTTCCACCGGCTTGGGAACCATAATTACCGTATTAACTGGAGAAGACCTTGGGGTTTTACTCGGGCACATAAAACGCAGAGGCAGGCCCTGGCGGGGAGAGCCGAGGGACAAACAAAATGTCCCTTTCACTTGACACTAGCTGAGCTCTTGGTTCAGGTACCTAAGCGGGGAGTGAATATTGATCCTGAGCGTCTGAGGTTAGAACCTGTGCTTGCAATGAAGTGGGCACCTGGGGAGGCATAAAGAGTCTTAAGCACCCTGCTTGGCTCAGCCCAAAAGGAGTATTCCAGATCCCTGCCATTCAAGCCTGGAGGTCAGAAGTACGAGACCCAAGTGGGGTACTTACCCACCTCGTGCAAGGAGAGTGCATAAATGTTCAGCTTATCAAAGGAAACAGTCCAGTCCCTGCAGTTTCTTAGCCTGGACCTGGATGAACCCTGTGATACAGGGCTGATCATGGGGATAGACTGATTAGCATTGGAAGGACTGATGCTGAAGCTGAAGCTCCAATACTTCAGTCACCTGATGCAAAGAGCCAATTCAATGGAAAAGACCCTGATGCTGGGAAAGTTTGAGGGCAGGAGGAGAGGGAGATGACAGAGGATGAGTTGCTTGGATGGGATCACTGACTCAACAGACATGAGTCTGAGCATGCTTCAGGAGATGGTGAAGGATGGGAAGCCTGGCGTACTGCAGTCCATGGGGTCGCAAAGAACTGGACACAACAAAAGGACTGAACAATAGGGGTGGAAGGAAACCAAAGTTGACTGAGCACCTACTCTGTGCTAGGTACTGTACAGGCATGATCATACCTCTTTGCTCAGTTGAGAAGATAAGGGGGTCAGCTAGGACCAGTCGCTTGCCCCAGATAACACAGCTAGGAATGGAATGGGTGCATCTCAGCCCCTTCCCCATTATCATGTTCCCATTATCATGGGAGTTAGAGGTGGTGGAGGAGAGAGGGAAGGAGGCAGGTGGCCCTTCCTGATCCTCACAGGGGAAGAGGGGCTGTCATTTAGGAAATGTGGATGCTGTGATTAACTTAATTACAATGTTTCTACCTGGCCACGATGTGAAGGGCAAAGAAAGGTAACCCCCCCACTCCCCTTTCCCAGCACACACACCCTGTTTAAACTGGTTTTGTTGCTAACTTGTAAACTAACCCTGTTTGGGTATCTCATTTAACTGCTTAATGGAACTATCTGGAGTCTGTGCAAGGATGGGAAGT
>SJYT01052851.1:102705-118717 GCA_006410635.1 Cephalophus harveyi | reverse complement strand
CATCTCATATTTGAAATTTACAATTAAAGGTCATTGTATATACCCTAAAACCAATGAATTCTCTTCAAGCACACATGGAAAATTTTACAGACTATGAACTAAACTCAGAAGATCAGGATCAGAGGAAAGACATTTTTCTGACATGACAAAATAAAATTAGATATCAATATATGTACTAATATTTAAACTCATTTCAGAAATATCAATTGTAAGTAAGTCATATATTCATCATAAAAGGAAAATTATAAAATATTTATGAGATGATAATGACTCCCACCTTTATATATCTAACCTGACCTTGACTTCTGAAATTGATGCTGGTGCATCCAATGGTCTACTCAGGATCTCAATCAGATTGTGTAATAAACATCTTAAAATTTAACATGTTCAAAATAGCTCCTGGTCTTTCTTCCCAAACTTGCTCTATCTACAGTTTTCTCCATCTCATTTATGGCAAGTCAATTTTCTTCAATGTCTGAAGCCAAACATCTTAGAGTCACTATCAGTTTCTCTCCTACACACCCAGTTTGCAACCATCTACAAATCCTATACAGGCATCTTCATTATAGAACCAGAATCTGGCCCTTTCCATTTCCCTCTCTGCCCTTACACGCACACACACACCACAATCAATTGGAATATTGCCAAAGAATCATGTATAAAAGATCTCCTTGCTTTCACTCTTGGTCCCCTACAGTCTATCCTCAGCACATTCCTCAGAGTGATCTTTTGACCCACAAGTCACATCACTTCACTCCTCAATCCAAAGCCCTTCATTCATTGTGTGTGCTCAGTCATGTCCAGTTCTTTGCCACCCCATGAGCCTAACAGGCTCCTCTGTCCATGGAATTTTCCAGGCCAGAATAATGGAGTGGGTTGCCATTTTCTTCTCCAGGAGATCTTCCCGATCCAGGGATCAAACCCACATCTCTTGTGTCTCTTGCATTGGCAGGCAATTTATTTACCAGCTGAGCCACCAGGGACCTTCTTTCCTAAACTAAGAGGCTTAAAGTGGCCTACAAGCCCTGGCACAGCTAGTGAAGGGGAAGGAGCGCCACCATCTCTTATCATTTCTTGTCTTCTCCCCTCCTCCCTCACTTCTCTGTAGCCTCATTGACCTTAGAGTGCAGGAGTTCTTGGAGGGTAGGGGGTACATGTCTGCTGACAGAGTTTCTGAAAGTCCCTTTCTACTTGTCTAGAACACTCCTTCCCCCAGTTATTAATGTCTCTCTCCCATTTTTTCAGTCTTACCTCAAATACTGTTTTTACTTTGAGCCTTCTATGTCACCTTGACACTTCAAATCTACAGCCAATCAAAATCTAGGTATCTTATCTCACCGTTAGTTCCATTGTAATTAATGGCATTTTAATATCTTTGTCTTAGTATATCTTCCCTTCCAAACTTTTTGCTGGCAAGTATTTATGAATATATCCATATATTTATGTATATAAAAAGATATATATACATATAGTGGGTAAATAGGTCTTTTTCATATCATTCATTGCTAAGTAGTATCTTTAGGATAGATTCTAACATTTAGTAGAATAGATTCTAACATTTTCTCACAGTCAAAACTCTATTGAGAAGAAATTTATACCATTGACATGTCTTAACTTCTGTTTTTAGGACAATTACAGTCATTTCTTTTCTCTTGTCAGAATATATTACTTACAAAATAAAATTTTAGTTGAATTATTTTTATAAATAATATTGCATTTTTCATGTGTACATTTTCGGTAATTTAGTATAAAATTAATCACAAGCACAACTTGTCTAGCTCTAACTCCTTTAGACAATCATACCAATGAAGTACAGGGACTTCATAGAATGCATAGAATACAATGCAAGTGGCCACCTCTAGAATACAGCTACAAAGAATGCTTCCTGGAAGTATACAATGTTTGGTCCCTTTGTTTACATAGACGTGAAAGAGTCAAAAGTGAATTGAATTATGGGCACAAATTGTTGATTCTTTTATAACAGAGTAATGCACCCATAGTCATGGTCTTGGGGATTGTTAGTGGACGTGGCATAGTCAGAGGCTTTGAGAGGAGTTTATGTGGTTAGTTTCTCTCCTGCATCTCTTGCAATGAGAAGGACATGCCACATGCTCCAGTTCAAGAAAGATGATAGACTTGTGGAGGAAAAACTAAACCCATCTGAGCCCAACCTAGATCAGCCAAATCTCTAGTGACACACAGATGCCTGAGTGAGAAATAAATTCTTACTGTGGAATGACATGAGTTTTGTGGGAGTTTTTACAGTGTTAATATGATGATGACTGACTGTTAAAATGATCCAAAACTGAAATAGCAAAATTATATAACAAAATGTGTTTGTGTCTGTTTTATGTGAAGGTTATATTGCGGTGAATTTTCCAGTGGTTCATACTGTACCATGCTTGGTCCCATAGCCAACATCATTTATTAGACAGATACCTCATCCCTTGTTTAGTAGAATAAACATTTATTTGGCATTTTCTGGGTTCTGGGACTCCTGCTGATTTCTGGGGCACAGAGATGTATATGGCATCATCACTGACCTCATGAAGCTTATATGTAGTTGAAAGAGACAGACCAGTAACATAGTAATGAAAAATCATATTATAAATCATTATTTAAAAAGCCATCTACAAAGGTAACAATCTTATTTCATATGCAATAAGCCAGCACTGGGGCTACTCAGTGATAGGGGGTCTAGGCTTTTGATTACATGAAATCCAGCCCACATATATGAGAACTGAAGCCTTTGTTTGGGCCTCTTAACTGCACTACACTCACTAGAACTGGGTTATGAAACTCAGTCTCTGACAACTGCATTTATTCAGAACACAGTTGGCATACTAGAAAGAAATTTTTAAAACTTCCTAAATGATAATATAGATGTCACAAGTTTCATGCATTGAAGTTCATCTATTTTACTCACAATATTTGCCTTAAGACCCTCTAGTGAGAAAGCACTCATTTCTACAGGTACAAATCTCACATTCTGTCTTAGAGTAGTTGGAAAGCATGTATTCAGTCAGAACAGTGAACGAGGGCATATATGTAACACTGAAATCTATAAATGAAGTTGATTGAAGAGCTACTCTATGGACCCAATGATTTCTTGTGATTTAAGGAGGGAAAATAATGACCTCTGTAATGAAGAAGTCCAATGTTTGAACCAAAATAGAAAAGCAGGTAGAACAGAGGAATATGGCTTTGGTTGGTTGGAGAACGGGCCCCTATAAAGGTATACTTGTTAATTACCTTCTTTAGAGAACTTTTAGTCTGATCACCAATATTTCACTTACTTCTTTTGCTATGTTTCTTTTAACCTTTTTATTATTATTATTTTTTTTTTTGTCATCCTTTAACTAACAGTGATGTTAACAAACATTGTTCTAAGACACTTCTCTCCTTCACATCACCCTTCCCACTATGCTTCTTTATTTGCAGGTCAACTGTGCCACATTCTTGATTTTTCTCTTTGGGAGTCCCCTTAGTTTTTTTGCTCCTAAATGTCCTCATATGTAAAATAAGAATAAGAATATTTAATGTGTAGTGTTACACTGAGGATTAGAGATCATGCATGTAAAAGGCCCTTCCCAGTATCTGGCATGTAGAGTGAGCAGAGAATAAAAAAAAGTTTCTTTGAATAGCAAAGTTTGTAAACATGAGCTATACTCTAATGGAAGATATGAAATACAACAAGCATCAGATACTGTTCAGTTGCTAAGTTGTGTCTAACTCTCTGCAAACCTATGGACTGTAGCACAACATGCTCCTCTGTCCTCCCAGGTCTCCTGGACTTTGCTCAAATTTATATCCATTGAGCCAGTGCTGCTATCAAGCCATCTCATTTTTTGCCACCCCTTTCTCCCTTCACCTTCAGTCTCTGCCAGCATCAGGGTCTTTTCCAATGAGTCAGCCCTTTGCACATCAAGTGATGAAAGTATTGGAGCTTCAGCTTCAACATCAGTCCTGTCAATGAATATTCAGGGTTTATTTCCTTTAAGATTGACTAGTTGGATCTCCTTGAAGCCCAAGGGACTCTCAAGAGTCTTCTCCAACACCACAGCTTGAAAGCATCAATTCTTTGATGCTCAGCCTTCTTTATGATTCAACTCTTACATCCATTCATGACTACTGAAAAAAACATAGCTTTGATGATATGGACCTGTGCTGGCAAAGTGATGTCTCTGCTTTTAAATTTTCTCTCTAAGTTTGTCATAGTTTTTCTTCCAAGGAGCCAGTGTCTTTTCATTTTGTGGCTGCAGTCACCATCCATAGTGATTTTGGAGCCCAAGAAAATAAAATCTGTCAGATAGTATTTCACCATAAAAATAGTTGAGCTATATCTTGTTGCATATTTATCTTATATGTTGAAGTTATCAAAAATCTTCAAATAAAGAAATCCATCACTGTCTTCAATTAAATTACTATGCAATATTTTTTTAAATGGGCAATATCTGAGGAGGTGTTACAAAGAGTTTAGAAAAGGAGAAAAGTGAAAAGTAAAGGAGAAAAGGAAAGATATACCCATCTGAATGCAGAGTTCAAAGAACAGCAAGGTGAGATAAGAAAGCCTTCTTAAGTGAGCAATGCAAAAAAAAAAAAGAGGAAAACAATAGAATGGGAAAGACTAGAGAGCTCATCGAGAATTAGAGATACCAAGGTAATATTTCATGCAAAGATGGGTGTGATAAAGGACAGAAATAGAAGCAGAAGATATTCAGAAGAGGGGGCAAGAATGTATAGAAAACTGTACAAAAAGATCTTAGTGACCAGATAACCACAATGGTGTGATCACTCACCTAAAAAGAGACATGCTGGAGTGCAAAGTCAAGTGAGCCCTTAGGAAGCATTACTATGAAAAAAACTAGTGGAGGTGATGGAATTCCAACTGAGCTATTTAAAATCCCAGAAGATGATGCTCTGAAACTGCTGATTATGCCAGCAAAATTGGAAAACTTGGCAGTGGCCACAGGACCAGAAAAGATTACTTTTTATTCCAGTCCCAAAGAAGGGCAATGCCAAAAATGTTCAAACTACAGTTGATCTCATTTCGCATTCTAGAAAGATAATGCTCAAAATCTTCAAGCTATGTTTCAACGGTATGTGAAACGAGAATTACTAGATGTAAAAACTGGATTTAGAAAAGGCAGAGGAACCAGAGATCAAATTGCTAGCATCCATTAGATTATAGAGAAAGCAAAGGAATAAAAAAAAAAATCTACATCTGCTTCATTGACTATGCTAACACCTTTGACTGGGTAGATCACAACAAACAAAAATTCTTCAAGATATGGGAATACCAGACCACTTTACCTGCCTCCTGAGAAACCTGTATGCAGGTCAAGAAGCAACGGTTAGAACTGCACATGGAACAACAGACTGGTTCCAAACTGGGAAAGGAGTATATCAAGACTGTATATTGTCACTCACTTATTTAACTCCTATGCAGAGTACATCATGAAAAATGGCAAAATGAATGATGAATCACAAGCTGGATGAAGCACAAGCTGGAATCAAGATTGTCAGGAGAAATACCAATAACCTCAGATATGCAGATGACAACACCCTAATGGCAGAAAGTGAAGAGGAACTAAAGAACCTCTTGATGAAGGTGAAAGAGGAGAGTGAAAAAGTTGGCTTAAAACTCAACGTTCAAAAAATGAAGTTCATGGCATCTGGTCCCATCACTTTATGGAAATAGATGGGAAACAATGGAAATAGTGAGAGACTTTATTTTCTTAGACTCCAAAATCACTGCAGATGGTGACTGCAGCCATGAAATTAAAAGATACTTGCTCCTTGGAAGAAAAGCCACGACAAACCTAGACAGTGTATTAAAAAGCAGAGAGATTACTTTGCCAACAAAGGTCCTTACAGTCAAACTATGGTCTTCAGTAGTCATGTAGAAATGTGAAATTTGGATCATAAAGAAGGCTGAGTGCCAAAGAATTGATGCTTTTGAACTGTGGTGCTGAAGAAGACTCTTGAGAGTTCCTTGGACATAAGGATATCAAACCAGTCCATTCTAAAGGAAATCAAGCTGAATATTCATTGGAATGGACAGAACTGAACAACTGAACTGAACTGAACTGATTCATTGGAAAGACTGATGATAAAGCTGAAGCTCTGATATTTTGGCTACCTGATCCAAAGAGACGATTCATTGGAAAAGACCCTGATGCTGGTAAAGATCGAGGGCAAGAGGAGAATGGGGAGACAGAGGCTGAGATATTTTGATGATATCACTGACTCAAGGGACATGAGTTTGAGCAAACTCCGGGAGATAGTGAAGGACAGGGAAGTCTGGTGTGCTGCAGTCCATAGGGTTGCAAAGAGTTAGACATGACTGAATGACTGAACAACAACAAATCTTCACTTTGCTAATACCTTTAAATCTAAATAGGAGTATTTCTAGAGTGACTTGTTCATATCTATGCACAAGTTGAGGCAAAAGATCAGCATTTGTTGTAGCTTTTCTAACTTTGAAGAAAGTGAAGAAAAGGTGGAAGTCAGTCATGTCTGACTCTTTGTGACCTTGTGGACTGTAGCCCACCAGGCTTCTCTGTCCATAAAATTCTCCAGGCCAGAATACTGGAGTGGCTAGCCGTTCCCTTCTCCAGAGGATCTTCCCAACCCAGGTTTCCAGCGTTATAGGAGGATTCTTTGTAGTCTGAGCCACTAGGGAAGCCCATTTCTAACTCTAACAGCAGTATATTTGGCCTGATTTAGTTCATTATTTTGATGCTTCAGACTGCCATGCATATCAAAGGCCTTAACTGAAGAGAGGAAAGACATGATTCACAGTTGGTAAGAAAGAAAGTCATCAGAATCTCACAAGCAACCTGGTTTCCTGAGCACTGATGTGGTCTGATTGAGAAACATTAGCATTGTAATTATGGTGGCCTTTTAGGCATGATTATAACTGTCAAAGATTTGTCCTCTGACCACAAGCTGCTTTTTGTTCATGAGACAAATTGTCTCTTGCTCAGAACTAACATATCTTTGTGCTTTTCTTGATTTGCCAGATGATCAAGAACTCAACAAAATTTGTAGTTGTTTATATTTCACTGAAGCAAATATTGAGAAGGAGTGAATATTGTTGGAGTTATTTTGGCAATTGTTTACACTGAAAAGCTTGAAGGACTATTAACTGCCATTCATGTGGCACAAAAGAAATGAGCTTTCATTTTGAAATGCAGCTTATTTCAGGCTGGGGATCCATTAAAAATATTAGGAATGGTAAGCTAGAATCAAATGATCAGTATTTTATCTTAAAGTCATTCTTGTGCTTGCATGCTCAGTTGCTTCAGTTGTGTTCAACGTTTTGCACCCTGTGGACTATAGCCCACCAGGCTCTTCTTTTGATGGGGTTCTCCAGGCAAGTATACTGGAGTGGGTTGCCATGTCCTCTGTGAAATGAAAATATCTCCTGCCATATCAATAAACAAGAAATGTCACAGCCATCAGTGATTTCTGGCCTCCAAATGGGAATGAGGGTTCCCAAAACTGAGATCCAGAGGATCCTGCCACCCCTCATGGTGATTGCTGAGGAGCTGGGGGAATGCAAGAAGTAGCCATTTGCTACTCCTTAATGAAAACAAGAAAACAGGATTTACCCTAGATAGCCGGAGGGCATATGAAAAGAATGAATTCAGTGAGCCCCGAGGCTTGCATCTTCCCATACATAGAATAGGAAAGAGCAGTCTTCCCTAGCGGCTCAGATGGTAAAGAGTCTGTCTGCAATGTGGGAGACCCAGGTTCAATCCCTAGGTCAGGAAAATCCCCTGGAGAAGGAAATGGCAACTCACTCCTGTATTCTTGCCTGCAAAATCCCACAGACAGGATCCTGGCAGGCTACAGTCCACGGAGTCGTAAAGAGTCAGAAACACGACTGAGCAACTAACACACACACACACACACACATACACACATAGAATGCTGAATTCCTTAACTTTGATGTTCATACTGCCTGCTCCCTTTGTTGCAAACTTGTATATAGCCTGACTCTCTCTCCTGCCTTCTTGGAGCAGTTTTCTCAGAGCTACTGAGGTGGTGTCTCCCAGGACCCAGAGTCCTAAACAGTCTCACCAAATAAAATACCGCTCTATTTCAGATTGTGACTATAAGTTTTAGTTGACGCCTCCTCAAGGGGATTTTCTTGACCCAGGGCTTGAACCTAAGTCTCCTGCATCTCCTACACGGGAGGTGGATTCTTGACTGCTGAGCCACCCTGGGGAGCCCAGAGTCATTCAGATTGACAGGCAATCACTTGTTAGTTCAATTTATAAAATTTAGACAGAAATGCCCAAGTGCAGAATGTCTGTTATAATAAGCTTTCCAACTTAATCTGCATAAATTTTTCCTTAATGATAAAATAGAACTCCAAACTCATACCACAGACGTCCTCTAGGGGAT
This sequence comes from Cephalophus harveyi, assembly GCA_006410635.1. Lineage (NCBI taxonomy): Eukaryota > Metazoa > Chordata > Mammalia > Artiodactyla > Bovidae > Cephalophus > Cephalophus harveyi. The sequence goes on along the minus strand of SJYT01052851.1, from coordinate 110,302 downwards.
GGCTTATAAAAGTGTTGATAGGTGGGTGTGCTGTGTTCCATGAAAATCTTCCTCCAAACCTCAAGTCATTTATTTCTTAAATCACACTTAGTTTTGTCACATACGTTAATTAGAATTGCAAGCCCTCTCTAGGGATCTCTCATTTGTCATTTATGAAATGCTTTCTAAGTGCAATCAGTAACAAATTATAAAACGATTATCTCACTAAGGCAATTATTCTACTACAGAAGAATATAAGACTTGGAATAACCAACTCTTTGTGATTTTAACACAGCATTCCTCATCACCATGCACCACTTAGGCATGCACACACACACACGCACGTGCATACACACACACACACTCACACACACCTCTGAAAATGTAGCACCTTGGAGGTGGAAGAAGGGATGCTGAAGTCACTTCTATTTAGGTCAGCTCCTTTCACCGTGATAATTAGCTTTCAGTATCCTGGCAGACTCAGGTATATTTTAGGATTTCAATTCTGTGCAACCATCTGAGTTGTATATAGACTTTTCCCTACAAATTTCTAATTTCTTTTCCTCATTACCAATCTAAAATATTCCTCTTTTAGTAATGAAATGCTGTTTATTAGATATCAGTCCAAGAATTGAATAGTCAAAGATAGTTGCAAAAAATGTTTATTTGTTTCAAGTACGAGAAATCTTGTTCTTTATTTTTTATTTTATATCGATGTATAGTTAATTAACAGTGTTAGTTTCAGGTGTATGGCAAAGTGATTCAGTTATCCCTATATAGGTGTGTGTGTGTGTTAGTTGCTCAGTCGTGCTCAACTCTTTGGGACCCTATGAACTGTAGCCTTCCAGGCTCTTCTGTCCGTGGAATTTTCCAGGCAAGAATATTGGAGTGGGTTGCCATTCCCTTCCCCAGGGGATCTTCCTAACCCAGGGATGGAACCCAGATCTCCCACACTGCAAGCAGATTCCTTACAATCTGAGCTACCAGGGAAGCCCCATACTATTCTCCCATTTATTACAGAATACTGAGCAGAGTTCCCTGTGCTATACAGTAGGTCTTTATTGGTTATCTATTTTAAATACTGGAGAAGGCGATGGCACCCCACTCCAGTACTCTTGCCTGGAAAATTCCATGGACGGAGGAGGCTGGTGGGCTGCAGTCCATGGGATCGCAAAAAGTCGGACACAACTGAGCGACTTCAATTTCACTTTTCACTTTCATGCATTGGAGAAGGAAATGGCAACCCACTCCAGCGTTCTTGCCTGGAGAATCCCAGAGACGGGGGAGCCTGGTGGGTGCTGTCTATGGGGCCGCACAGAGTCGGACACGACTGAAGCAACTCAGCAGCAGCAGCAGCATTTTAAATACAGTAGTGTATATATGTCAATTTAAAACTCCGAATACCTGTGTTTATTAGTTTTAGGTAGGCAACATAATGATTTGATACTTGTGTACATTGCAAAGAGATTATTACAATAAGTCTAACTAACATTGTTAACACCTGGGAATTAGCATTTTAATTATTACAGCATGTCTGAAAATTGGTAAGTATTTTTATGTTAAAATTCAAAACATTAGAGCTTAATACATGTTTCATTTATTTAAAGAATAGATTAAAATGGATATTTGTTTTTAAACAGTTCAATAGCAACATCTATGTACATATATTTATGAGTCAATAAATCTGTAGTCATTTTATCGGTTTCTTTGGTCCTAGCTAATATGAAAGCTTTTTTATTTTTAATAAGAAACTGCTTCATTTACATTTATCATGATAAAAGATGTCATTGTTGTCATTTTGTGCACATTTTCCTCTTAGCTACATGCACTGGTATTGTTTTTAGCAATTTCAATATTTTACCTTATGGGCATAGAGAAACATTTTATTTTGACACAATACTTACTAAGTAAGTACCTACTTACTTACTTATCATTTGTCTTTGATTATTTATCTTTGAAAATAGCTCAAGTTTTTCACTCTGTTTTCTTACAATTCAGCATTTACCATGCTATTCTCTTGCTTAAAGCTTCCTGAAGTCTTTTCAGCAACGAAAGAATAGTACCAATAATACTGAACTCCTTGCTCAGGCTTACAGAACCCTGTGTGATCTCACCAGCCAACTTCTCTCACTTGTCTTTAATCACACTCCCCACTCTGCTCCAGCCATACTGACCTCCTCACTGTATTTTAACCTCACCAAGCAATTGCCTGATGGCCTCTGCAATAGAAAATTCAGAATCTCAGTTTAGAGCCCATGCCTTCAGAGCAGTGTCCCTGATCACCAAATCTGGGCCACTTAAAGCGGCTGTCATGATGGCCTCTGTGACATTAGTGTATCTTATTTTTAGCAATTTCAATATTTTACCTTATGGGCATAGAGAAACATTTTATTTTGACACAATACTTACTAAGTAAGTACCTATTTACTTGTCATTTATCTTTGATCATTTATTTTTGAAAATAGCTCAAGTTTTTCACTCTGTTTTCTTACAATTCAGCATTTACCATGCTATTCTCTTGCTTAAAGTTTCCTGAAGTCTTTTCAGCAACAAAAGAATAGTACCAATAATACTGAACTCCTTGCTCAGGCTTACAGAACCCTGTGTGATCTCACCAGCCAGCTCTCACTTGTCTTTAATCACACTCCCACTCTGCTCCAGCCGCACTGACCTCCTCACTGTATTTTAACCTCAGCAAGCAATTGTCTGATGGCCTCTGCAATAGAAAATTCAGAATCTCAGTTTAGAGCCCATGCTTTCAGAGCAGTGTCCCTGATCACCAAATCTGGGCCACTTAAAGTGGCTGTCATGATGGCTTCCGTGACATCAGTGTATCTTGTTCCTCTGCATTGCCTTTTTTCATTGACACTTTCCTAATGTTGGTCTCTCTCTAATATTACAGGTATTAGTCTCTCCAGTGCAAGTTCTTGTATATCTTCTTCACCATTTTATCTTCACTTCTTTCGGTGTAGTCATTCAGTCATATTCATGAACAGTGTAAATGAGTAAGTACTCATGAGATAGATTTCAAGGAAATGTTACCCAAATGGATGATAATACTTGGTGTCATCTGTTCTGTTGCTGCTGATTTAAAAATAAGTCTGGAAAAGCAGCCTATTCTATAAAGATTATGGTTATCTAAATCCACTTTTGGGCTTCTCTGATAGCTCAGATGGTAAAGAGTCTTTCGGCAAGGGGGGAGACCTGGGTTTGATCTCCGGGTTGGGAAGACCCCCTGGAAGAGGGCATGGCAACCCACTTTAATATTTTTACCTGGAGAATCCCCATGGACAGAAGAGTATGGCGGGCTACAGTCCATGGAGTCGCAAAGAGCTGGACATGACTGAGTAACTAAGCACAGCACAAATCAACTTTTATTTGATCAATTCATTGATGGATTAATGAACAAACAAAACTATGCATTATAGTGAAACAAAACAAAAAATAATAACTAGTTCTAAAAAGGTTGATCAGGGAAGACTTCAAAGAAATCCATGGCCCAAAAACATGTAGCAACCACAAGTGTTTTCCCAGAATAGCTATTTTAGTCCTATTTAAATTGCAAACCTACAATTTATTATGAACCAGTGAAATATTCCAGAAACACTAGTATTTTGGATTTCAGACAGTATACTCAGAATTCTCAAGTCTGAAAGTGATTTGAAATTTTTTTCAGCTTATGAATCCAGTTTTACACTTGGCAAATAGACAATATCTGGATTTCCAGTAGGGTTATGGTTGCCAGAATTAGCAAATAAAAAGAGGACACACAGTTAACCAGCTGAATCTGAATTTGAATTTCAGGTGAAAAACAAAACAGAAAATAATGTAAAAGTTTTTGATGCAATATCTAGTGCATACTTATGCTTAAAAAGTGTTTGCTCTTTATCTAAAGTTCAGTTTTAACTGGGAGTTCTGTGATTTATCTTGCAACCCTGACCAGAATATCTTGCTGAGCTGTATCTCCTCTAATTGGTACACTTAGAATATCCATCCTATTTATAAAGCAGGAAAAGAGTAGCACCTAGTTCTTGGTGCCTCTGGCTTCTTGAATATAAAAAAGCATATTCATTGGCTGCCTTAGACTCTGGATCTTAATGGGCCTTTTGACCCTTAGTTTAGTAATAAATTTTGCCCGAGATGTGAAAATAAGCATTGGTACATTCCACATGCATGTTTTCGTTAATGGCACATTCTCTTTTTCTCAGAATCTTCTGAGACTCCATTAGAAATCACTTGGCTCCATCATTCTCCAAACAAATTGTTGCCTAGTTAGTTATTTAGTCAAAAATCCAAAGTGTTTTAAGATGATAGCATGAGTGGGAAATGGTTTATGTTTCCCAAATAGCATAAAGTACACCATCAACCTTGATGAAGCATAAAACTTGGCAACACTAGAAAACACCTCATTTATGGGCAGTGTGAGCTAGGAGTTTTCATTTAGCTGGCAGGAATTTTCATGCACTGGGGAAATATGATTGCTATATGCTATGTTTCCTTTTTAATGATCATGTTCCTAGTATGCTAATTCAATTTTCCTTTGCTTGTTGGCATTTAATGTGGGAAAAGAGGACATAAAATGTGAACCTTTCATATTTCTGCTAATAACACATCAATATAAACGTGTCTACTTGTAGACCTTCATTTCTTCTGTTTATAATAGGGGCAAATGCAGGCTTAATATCATTCCCCTACCTGTTCTCTCAGAAACCTTAAGCTAATGAGTATCACTTCTCTGTTGTACAGACAAACTCCTTCAATTGGATACTTCACATTGGTTTAGACAGTTTTTCAATTTCCCATAAAATAATACTTCCTAGATTCCAAACCACACACAGCCACACTCTGCTTCCTCTTACTTACTCACAATCAGTCTTCTCAGAGCTTTCCATGGTCACTCTATTTCTCACTGCCCACTTCATTCTGCGTTTACTGAACTATTACTTCCACCCCTCGCATCCTCCCAAGCAACTCTCTCCAAGAGAGTCATCATATTACACATCCAGTGGATAAATCCTTAACTTTTGTGGCAGGCAGAATAAGTGCCCCCAAAGACATCCGCCTCCTAATTCCTGGGACATGTGAATATGTTATGTTATGTGGAAAAGGAATTGAGAAAAGATGTATATACAATTGCTAATCAGATGAACTTGAAATAGATTTTCCTGGATTATCCAGGAAGGCTAAATGCAACTGCAAGGGTTTTTAAAAGTGGAAATGGAGGCAGAAGAGAGAGAGAGAAAATTTAAAAAGGCAGTATGAAAAAGACTTGGCTTGATGCTGCTGGCTTTGAAGATTGAGGAAGGTGCTTTGGGTCAAAGAATGTAGCTGCTGCTGCTGCTAAGTCACTTCAGTCGTGTCCGACTCTGTGTGACCCCATAGATGGCAGCCCACCAGGCTCCTCCATCCCTGGGATTCTCCAGGCAAGAACACTGGAGTGGGTTGCCATTTCCTTCTCCAAGGCATGAAAGTGAAGAGTGAAAGTGAAGTCGCTCAGTCGTATCCAACTCTTAGTGACCCCATGGACTGCAGCCTACCAGGCTCCCCTGTCCATGGGATTTTCCAGACAAGAGTACTGGAGTGGGTCGCCATTGCCTTCTCCGAGAAAATGGTAAAGTCAAGAGAATATATCTTATCTAGGGCCTTCAGAAAGGAATGCAACCCACTGTTGCCTTAATTCTAACCCAATGAGATCTGTGCCAGAGTTCTAATAGAATTGTAAGATAATGTATTTGTGCTATTTTAAATCAGTTAGTTTGTGACAGCTTGTGTCAGCAAGAGGAAACTAATACAAATTCCTTGATCTAACTTTCCTCTATTTAAAACTATGGACTTCCAAGGTAGTGCAGTGGTAAAGAATCCCTCTGCCAATGCTGGAGGCACAAGAGACTCAGGTTTGATCCCTTGATCAGGAAGATTCCCTGGATAAGGAAGTAGCAACTGGCTCCAAAATCTTGCCCAGAGAATTTCCTGGACAGAGGAGCCTGGTGGGTTGCAGTCCATGGGGTCAAAAATAGTTGGAATGACTGAGCATGCACGCATGCATTTAAGCTTATGCGAGGGAATTCCAGAAAAACATATATTTCTGCTTTATTGAATGGCAATCCACTCCAGTATTCTTGCCTGGAGAATCCCATGGACAGAGAAGCCTAGTAGGTTACAGTCCACAGGGTCGCAAAGAGTCGGACACGACTGAGTGACTTCACCTTCACCTTGACTACTTAAAAGCTCTAGACTGTGTGGATCACAAGTACAGAATGTTATTAAAGAGATGGGAATACTGGACCACATTACCTGCCTTCTGTGAAAACTGTATGTGGGTCAAGAAGGAACAGTTAGAACCAGACATGGAACAAATGGTTGGTTCAAAATTGGGAAAGGAGTCTGATAAGGCTGTGTGTTGTCATCCTACTTCTTTAACTTCTATGCATAGTACATCATGCAAAATGTCAGGCTGGAGGAAGCACAAGATGGAATTAAGATTGCCAGGAGAAATTTCAACAACCTCCAGTTTGCAGATGATACCACTCAAATGGTTGAGGAACTAAAGAGCCTCTTGATGAGGGTGAAAGAGAAAAGGGAAAAGGCTGGCTTAAGCTCAACATTCAAAAAACTAAGATCACGACATCCAGTCACATTACTTCATGACAAATAGATGGGGGGAAGGTGGAAACAGTGGGAGATTTCATTTTGGGGGGCTCCACAGTCCCTGTGGATGGTGATTGCAGCCAGATTGCTGGGAGAAATATCAATAACCTCAGATATGCAGACGCCACCACTCTTATGGCAGAAACTGAATAAGTAAAGAACCTCCTGATGAAAGTTAAAGAGTGAAAAAGTTGGCTTAAAGCTCAGCATTCAGAAAACTAAGATCATGGAATCTGGTCCCAGCACTTTATGGCAAATAGATAGGGAAAAAATGGAAACAGTGGCTGACTTTATTTTTTTGGGCTCCCAAATCACTGCAGATGGTGACTGCAGCCATGAATTAAAAGACTCTTACCCCTTGGAAGGAAAGTTATGACCAACCTCAGTTCAGTTCAGTCACTCAGTCATGTCTCACTCTTTTCAACACCATGAATCACAGCAAAACCAGGCCTCCCTGTCCATCATCAACTTCCAGAGTTCACTCAAACTCATGTCCATCAAGTCGGTGATGCCATCCAGCCATCTCATCCTCTGTCGTCCCCTTCTCCTCCTGCCCCCAATCTCTCCCAGCATCAGGATCTTTTCCAATGAGTCGACTCTTCGCATGAGGTGGCCAAAGTATTGGAGTTTCAGTTTCAGCATCTGTCCTTCCAATGAACACCCAGGACTGATCTCCTTTAGGATGGACTGGTTGGATCTCTTTGGAGAGTCCAAGGGACTCTCATGAGTCTTCCCCAACACCACAGTTCAAAAGCATCAGTTCCTCCACATTCAACTTTCTTCACAGTCCAACTTTCACATCCATACATGGCCACTGGAAAAACCACAGCCTTGACTAGATGGACCTTTGTTGGCAAAGTAATGTCTCTGCTATCTTGGTTGGTCATAAGTTTTCTACCAAGGAGTAAAAGTCTTTTAATTTCATGGCTGAAATCACCATCTGCAGTGATTTTGGAGCCCCAAAAATAAA
>SJYT01052851.1:80490-93785 GCA_006410635.1 Cephalophus harveyi | reverse complement strand
GACACATATATATGGAATTTAGAAAGATGGCAATGATGACCCTGTATGCGAGACAGCAAAAGAGACACAGATGTATAGAACGGACTTTTGGACTCTGTGGGAGAGGGAGAGGGTGGGATGATTTGGGAGAATGGCATTGAAACATGTATAACATCATATATAAAACAAATCGCCAGTCCAGGTTTGATGCATGATACAGGATGCTTGGGGCTGGTTCACTGGGATGACCCAGAGGGATGGTACGGGGAGGGAGGTGGGAGGGGGGGTTCAGGATGGGGAACACGTGTACACCCGTAGCAGATTCATGTTGATATATGGCAAAACCAATACAATATTGTAAAGTAATTAGCCTCCAATTAAAATAAATAAATTAAAAAAAAGAAAAAATGATAATACTTGCCTTATAGAAGTATGTTTTTAATTAAATGACAAAGTATGAAGCATAATGCCTAGCACATAGTAAGAATCTAGCTAACAATTTATAATATGAATGTCATTAATTAAATAAAAGGAAATATCCAAGAAGTCTATGGATATGAGAATCTAAATGGTTCTATAAAGGGTAAAGATATACTACCACAAACCCACATCTGTTGGAAAGGATCTTTCATTTATATTGCTCTGCTATCTGACAGTTTAGCACTTAAGAAAAAGAAGTTAACAGAGTACCTGCTATTCAGCTTAAATCCCTCCTGAGTTCACTCTTCAAATAAGCACAAATTATTGCTATAGCCCTTCTGTATTCCAGAATGTTAAGTGCTTTATTTCCCAGAGGAAGCTGACACCCTCACATTAAATTACACAAAGAAAAACTGATATAAAGTATGTAGTAATTTTCTACCAAAATTCAGCATTTTAAAATAGCCAGAGATATACAGTATTGCTCTCACGTTATGTGCCATATGTAAGAAACAAATTTTCTTATACATGAACTGACAATTTTCCCCATATTCTCTTAGGAGTTTCCAGGTTTAAAATGTCAAGTGCCTTTAAATAGGCTAGATGGTGGCCTATAGATATTTTAATGATAATTTAAATTATACAATTTCTGTGCAAATAATAACATTGAACAGAAATAAAGGGTAAAAGTCATTGTGCGTGTGTGCTCAGTTGTGTCTGACTCTTTGTGACTCCATGGTCTATAGCCTGCCAGGCTCCATTTGTTCATACAATTTTTCAGGCAAGAATACTGGAGAGGGTTGCTGTTTCCTACTCCAGGGGATCTTCTGGCCCAGAGATCAAACCTGTGTCTTTTGTGTCTCCTGCATTTTCAGGAAGATTTTTTGCCACTCTGCCAGCTGGGAGTCCTTATTTTTACATGTAGTTCAATCCAAAACTAACTAGAACTTTATGCAGTCCATGTTAATTATCAGTATAATGAAAGAAAAATAGATAACAAAGTTATGCAAAAGGGACCTTGTTTTGCTCTGGGGTTTTTGGTCTGCTTTTTTCAACTCACCTATATACAGGATTTGAGTTTTCGTGTGTTTTTAACAACAATAAATTAATATTATAATAGTAATTGCTAATAAGTTGCTATTGTCTTTATATGCACATTCTTACATAAGATACATAAGCATGTACATATATAAACATATATTTAAGCATACAGATGTGTGTTATGTGAAAACTGAAACAATGAAGCAGCAAAAATTAACATTGATTTCTCAGTCACTGTTTCTATGGAAACATGACAGTGAAGAGAAATATATAACATCTGAACTCCTTTGCAATAACATTGGTAATACAATTTTCCAACTCATTTCTTAACAAAAGCTGTAGTGCTGCTCAGCCTTAGACTTTCAAAATTATGGTTTCATGACCAAAGTTAATGGCTCATTTAGAAACCACCTCCTTTCTATCTTAAGACAAATTCATTTTTTTATTATAGTGAATTTACTTCTAAGTTCCTCCTTGAAAAATATATCAAAGTATTCATACTATAATATCCATGATTATAGTCTATGAATAGATGCCATGCCTGTAAACGCCTGATACAATTCCCTGCAGAGTATGTTCAAAATTATTTTAAGTTCAAAGTTTTAAATGGGGAACATTTAATATATTTCTTGATGGTAATATCAGATGATTCATCCATTTTTAAAGTGATAATTGAAAGTATTTTAAAGGAAAAGCTGCAAAATAAGTATAAGGCATTACTTTAAGCACATAGGTATTCATCATGGGCAAGCACTGAGTTTCTTAACTGTGTTATTTACCAGTCAGCATAAATGTCATATTTTAAAAAAAGAAAAACTTTTAAAAGAACTATAATACAATCAAGAAATTTATCCTTAAAATTTGAATGTGTCAGTTTTTTAAATTGTGGTATGTTGCTTTGAGTTAGATAAGGCTGTGGTGTGATTAGATTGACTAGTTTTCTGTGAGTATGGTTTCAGTGTGTCTGCCTTTTACAAATTTGGCCTGGAATGTGGAATGAAGCAGGACAAAGACTAATAGAGTTTTGCCAAGATAATGCACTGGTCATAGCAAACACCCTCTTGCAACAACACAGGAGAAGACTCTACACATGGACATCACCAGATGGTCAACACCAAAATCAGACTGATTATATTCTATGCAGCCAAAGATGGAGAAGCTCTATACAGTCAACAAAAACAAGACCAGGAGCTGACTGTGGCTCAGATCATGAGCTCCTTATTACCAAATTCAGACTCAAATTGAAGAAAGTAATGAAAACCACTAGACCATTCAGGTATGACCTAAATCAAATCCCTTATGATTATACAGTGGAAGTGAGGAATAGATTTAAGGGCCTAGATCTGATAGATAGAGTGCCTGAAGAACTATGGAATGAGGTTCGTGACATTGTACGGGAGACAGGGATCAAGACCATCCCCATGGAAAAGAAATGCAAAAAAGCAAAATGGCTGTCTGGGGAGGCCTTACAAATAGCTGTGAAAAGAAGAGAGGCGAAAAGCAAAGGAGAAAAGGAAAGATATAAGCACCTGAATGCAGAGTTCCAAAGAATAGCAAGAAGAGATAAGAAAGCCTTCTTCAGTGATCAATGCAAAGAAATAGAGGAAAACAACAGAATGGGAAAGACTAGAGATCTCTTCAAGAAAATTAGAGATACCAAGGGAACATTTCATGCAAGGATGGGCTCGATAAAGGACAGAAATGGTATGGACCTAACAGAAGCAGAAGATATTAAGAAGAGGTGGCAAGAATACACAGAAGAACTGTACAAAAAAGATCTTCACGACCCAGATAATCATGATGATGTGATCACTAATCTAGAGCCAGACATCTTGGAATGTGAAGTCAAGTGGGCCTTAGAAAGCATCACTACGAACAAAGCTAGTGGAGGTGATGGAATTCCAGTTGAGCTGTTTCAAATCCTGAAAGATGATGCTGTGAAAGTGCTGCACTCAATCTGCCAGCAAATTTGGAAAACTCAGCAGTGGCCACAGGACTGGAAAAGGTCAGTTTTCATTCCAATTCCAAAGAAAGGCAATGCAAAAGAATGCTCCAATTACCGCACAATTGCACTCATCTCACATGCTAGTAAAGTAATGCTCAAAATCCTCCAAGCCAGGCTTCAGCAATACGTGAACCGTGAACTCCCTGATGTTCAAGCTGGCTTTAGAAAAGGCAGAGGAACCAGAGATCAAATTGCCAACATCCGCTGGATCATGGAAAAAGCAAGAGAGTTCCAGAAAAACATCTACTTCTGCTTTATCGACTATGCCAAAGCCTTTGACTGTGTGGATCACAATAAACTGTGGAAAATTCTGAAAGAGATGGGAATACCAGACCACCTGACCTGCCTCTTGAGAAACCTATATGCAGGTCAGGAAGCAATAGTTAGAACTGGACATGGAACAACAGACTGGTTCCAAATAGGAAAAAGGAGTATGTCAAGGTTGGATATTGTCACCCTGCTTATTTAACTTATATGCAGAGTACATCATGAGAAACGCTGGACTGGAAGAAACACAAGCTGGAAGCAAGATTGCCGGGAGAAATATCAATAACCTCAGATATGCAGATGACACCACCCTTATGGCAGAAAGTGAAGAGGAACTAAAAAGCCTCTTGATGAAAGTGAAAGTGGAGAGTGAAAAGGTTGGCTTAAAGCTCAACATTCAGAAAACGAAGATCATGACATCTGGTCCCATCACTTCATGGGAAATAGATGGGGAAACAGTGGAAATAGATGGGGAAACAGTGGGAACAGTGTCAGACTTTATTTTTTTGGGCTCCAAAATCACTGCAGATGGTGACTGTAGCCATGAAATTAGAAGACGCTTACTCCTTAGAAGAAAAGTTATGACCAACCTAGATAGCATATTCAAAAGCAGAGACATTACTTTGCCAACTAAGGTCTGTCTAGTCAAGGCTATAGTTTTTTCTGTGGTCATGTATGGATGTGAGAGTTGGACTGTGAAGAAGGCTGAGGGCCGAAGAATTGATGCTTTTGAACTGTGGTGTTGGAGAAGACTCTTGAGAGTCCCTTGGACTGCAAGCAGATCCAACCAGTCCATTCTGAAGGAGAGCAACCCTGGGATTTCTTTGGAAGGAATGATGCCAAAGCTGAAACTCCAGTACTTTGGCCACCTCATGCAAAGAGTTGACTCATTGGAAAAGACTCTGATGCTTGGCGGGATTGGGGGCAGGAGGAGAAGGGTGCGACTGAGGATGAGATGGCTGGATGGCATCACGGACTTGATGGGCGTGAGTCTGAGTGAACTCCAGGAGTTGGTGATGGACAGGGAAGCCTGGCGTGCTGCGATTCATGGGGTCGCAAAAAGTCAGACACGCCTGAACGACTGAACTGTACTGATGTTGCTTTACAATGTTGTATTAGTTTCTGCTATACAATGAAGTGAATCAGCTATAAGTATATATATATATCCCCTCCCTCTTGCATGTCCCTCCTACCCCACCTCCTATCCCACCATCTAGGTCCTCACAGAGCACCAAACTGGTCTCCCAGTGCCATACAATAGGTTCCCACTAGCTAGCTATTTTACACACAGTAGTGTTTGTATGTCAGTCCCAATCTACCAATTCTCCCTGCCTCGCTTATTCCTTCCTTTCATAAGTCCATTCTCTATGTCTGTGTCCCACTGCTGCCTGCAAACAGGTTCATCAATACTACTTTTCTAGATTGCACATACATGTGTTACTTACTATATGATATTTATCTTTTCTCTTTCTGACTGACTTCACTCTGTATGACAGACTTTAGGGCCAACCACATCTCTACAAATAACCCAATTTCATTCTTTTTTGTGGCTGAACACATATTTTTCATCTTAATTTAGAAAGCATTTTGATATCTTGCTTAGAAGATAGTCTTGACATTTCTGACTTTCCCATTTGCCTAAAATAATTTTTAGAAATTTCAGCTGATTTTAACAGAAAATCATTAAATATCTGACAATTGTTAGATGTTAACTATATATTCTTGCCTCAAGGACCCCATAAAGATTATGAAAAGGCAAAAAGATATGACACCGAAAGATGAGCCCTTCAGGTCTGCAGGTGTCCAATATGCTACTTGGGAAAAGTGGAGAAACAGTTCCAGAAAGAATGAAGAGGCCAGGCAAAAGCAGAAACAATCCTCAGTTGTGGATGTGTTTGGTGGGGAAAATAAAGTTTGATGTTGTAAAGAACAATATGTTAGTATTCTTCCAAAAACACAAGAGACGACTCTCTGCATGGAGATCACCAGATGATCAATACCAAAATCAGACTGAGATGTGTTACTACTTCAAAAAGGCTACTTCATTTGAGCCTTACACCACCCCCTCTGAGATAAGTGTGGAGTCCAATTATAGTTAAGGAGTTTGATATTATGGACTGTAACTTGATGGGTGGTTGTTTAGTCGCTAAGTCATGTCCGACTCTTCTTCAACCCCATGGACTGTAGTCCACCAGGCTCCTCCTCCGTCTACAGGATTTCTCAGGCAAGAATAGTGGAGTGGGTTGCTATTTCCTTCTCTGGGGATCTTCCTGACCCAGGGATCGAGCCTATGTCTCTCACATTGGCAGGCATAATCTTTAACACTGTTCCTTCAGGGAAGCCCAAAAGGTATTCTAGGAAATGTGAACCCAGAATATGAACTGAGGGCTATCAAACTTGAGAGATGATTTTATTATGCATACTCACAAAATATGAGGGTTGTTTTTTTTTTTCCTCCCTATAGAGTTTAGACCTTGTTGTATGAGCAAATCCTTGAATTTTTAGAGTAGAAGAGTAAACCAATCAGTGAGATGATTTCAGGATTGCTTCTCTTCCTGTGTAACTAGTTGCATGGGGAGCTGGAAAGAAGGATGTGGAAGTTATAGTAATTGTTCACATGAAAGGGGAAAAAAAAAAAGCTCTGGTTGCTAATGTACTGACAATGGAGAAGAGAGAAAAGACTTGAAAATTTTTTCAGAGTGACTCTTAACTGATTGCATGGTGAGCAAGGCAGAGGGTGAGGTAGCTATGAGGATGGTATTGAGTCAAACAGAAATAGAGGACATAAACTTTGCTCTGTATTTTGCAGGTCTCCTGTAAAGTTGTTATCCTACTTTCATAATTTAAAAAATAAAAGAGAGAAAAGAAAGAAATAAGGGACTTACTGATCAAAACATTTATTACTCTTTACATGGTTTGATTTTGATGCTTCATGCTTTACAGGTGGAAAATAATACTGACCAGTTGGAAATTCAGAATGGTAATAAAAATTCTGTCTCTATGAATATATATGACTTGTAATTTTGATTTAAAAATTAACTTTAAAGTTTAACAACCAATTGACAGTACCTGGCTTAGTTAAATTTAATTTCACAGAATATACAAAGCCTGATGAAAGTGAAAGCTGATCTGTTGTGTCCTACTCTTTGTGACCCCATGTACTATACTGTCCATGGAATTTTCCAGGCCAGAATACTGGAGTGGGTAGCTGTTCCCTTCTCCAGGGGATCTTCCTGACCTAGGAACTGAACCCAGGTCTCCTTCATTGCAGGCAGATTCTTTACTGTCTGAGCCACCAGGGAAGCCCACAAAGCCTGATATGGATCTGATAAAAAGTTTATCGTCATCCAGAGAAGTAGATGACATAGATTTGAATGATCAACAATGTCATCAGAGGACTCTGAAGTCTAATATAGAAATCTAGAATCTGGAGTTCAGTTCAGTTCAGTTCAGTTCAGTCGCTCAGTCGTGTCCGACACTTTGCGACCCCATGAATCGCAGCACACCAGGCCTCCCTGTCCATCATCTCTCAGAGTCACTCAGACTCACGTCCATCGAGTCAGTGATGCCATCCAGCCATCTCATCCTCAGTCGTCCCCTTCTCCTCCTGCCCCCAATCCCTCCCAGCATCAGGGTCTTTTCCAGTGAGTCAACTCTTCGCATGAGGTGAGCAAAGTACTGGAGTTTCAGCTTTAGCATCATTCCTTCCATCTAAACTAAATAAGCAGGGTGACAATATACAGCCTTGACGTACTCCTTTTCCTATTTGGAACCAGTCTGTTGTTCCATGTCCAGTTCTAACTGTTGCTTCCTGATCTGCATACAGATTTCTCAAGAGGCAGGTCAGGTGGTCTGGTATTCCCATCTTTTTCAGAATTTTCCACAGTTGATTGTGATCCACACAGTCAAAGGCTTTGGCATAGTCAATAAAGCAGAAATAGATGTTCTTCTGGAACTCTCTTGCTTTTTCCATGATCCAGCGGATATTGGCAATTTGATCTCTGGTTCCTCTGCCTTTTCTAAAACCAGCTTGAACATCAGGGAGTTCACGGTTCACATATTGCTGAAGCCTGGCTTGGAGGATGTTGAGCATTACTTTACTAGCATGGAGATCAGTGGAGAAATAACTCCAGAAAGAATGAAGGGATGGAGCCAAAGCAAAAACAATACCCAGTTGTACAGAATCTGGAGTGCTAGAGACAAAATGCCATTTTTGTTTCTGACAATAAATAAAAGACTTAAATGGATTTATTTTTTTGAAATAAAAAGTGTGATGTGATATTTACTGTTCTTAGCTTTTTTTTTTTTTTTTTAACGCTTTATCCAATATTAAAATGTCATCAATATTGGCTTGGCAGTTGAGTGAATGTCAAACCAGGGGACGTACTAGAAGTAAATGTAGTGAATAAAATTTTTTAAATCACAGCATTAATACTTCTACACTAAATTTAGAAACAATTTGCATGCATTTGGCATTTAAAATAGGATAATGTGGTCTTATTAAATATTTAACAGATTAGCAATATAGTTCCAACATAAACTCTGACATATTTTAAATTTGTGACATTTGGTTGAAAGGTGTGTAAGAATTGTACTAAATTTGTAAATTATGTTGAAATGATAGATGAATTTTAATTTTTCAGTTGATTTAATTTATGAAATTTAATGTGATTTTTTTAAAGAGTGAGAAACTTGTAGCAAGGCTTGAAGAGTTTGTATAAATTTATAAGTGGAAACAATGAAAGAAATTTAGTTTGGTAAATATTAGTCAAGGAGACTTAAAACGGATAAAATTTACTAGATTTATGCTATTAAGTTACTTCAGTCATGTCCGACTCTGTGCGACCCCACAGACAGCAGCCCACCAGGCTCCCCTGTCCCTGGGATTCTCCAGGCAAGAACACTGGAGTAGGTTGCCATTTCCTTCTCCAATGTGTGAAAGTGAAAAGTGAAAGTGAAGTCGCTCAGTCATGTCTGACTCCTAGGGACCCCACGGACTGCAGCCTACCAGGCTCCTCCGTCCATGGGATTTTCCAGGTAAGAGTACTGGAGTGGGGTGCCATTGCCTTCTCCCTAGATTTATGAACAGGATACTATTTATACAGTATACTTCAGGCTCAAGGAAAATCTTTTGAATTTGTAGCATAAATAAATTCAATATTCATTTAAAATCTTAATGGGTAAAGAGTTTCAGTTATGTCAAATGAAAAAGTTCTATATATCTACTCTATGACATAGTGCCTAAGTTAAAAACACAACAATTTTAAAATTTATTAAGAGGGCAGATCTCATGTTAAGTGCTCTTACAACACACACACACACGAATAAAAACAAGAAAGCAAAAATATACAAGGAGATGCTGGGAAAGGTTAGTTATATCTATTACCTTTATTGTGGTGATAGTGTCATGGGTGTGTGCATGCGTCCAGACTCATTAAATAGTATGCATTAAATGCATGCAGTTCTTTGTGTATCAATTATATTTCAACAGAGTTGTTAAAAAATACCCTAAGGAACAATGAAATAGGTTTCTCTGTATATAAATATCACATGTAAACATAAAAGTATAGTTGCAAAATTAGCCTATGCAACTGCTTTTATCACCAGAGACTGAAAATAGCATGCACTTCAATTGCTATTATTAACTCCACAAAATACTTATTTCTCTGCATTGGATATTGCCATATTATTAATGACCATTGTATTTCTGTCATTCTAAAATGTTTGCTTTAATATTTCCTGTCTTTAGAAATAGAAATATTTCTTTCTAATATTTTTCAACTCATTCACGCAGTAAGCATTTCTCAACTACATGATGAGTGTATGGACGGAAGACAAAAAATAAAGCAGTCATCCTCAACAGAATAATGATTTTGTTACAAGAGTAACAGGAGAATTTGCTGGACCTTCCTCTCTTTTCAGGACATGCGGGGAGCCAGCATGAGGAATCCCGCCTGTGGCAAAGGTCATGAGGAAGGAAGCTAGACATATGCAAAGACGTGATCTGGCTTCAGGGGTTCCCCCTGGGTTTTCCTGAACATCTACCCCCTAAAACCAGAGTCTGCCTGCCTTATTGTACTGTGCTTTCCACTCTTCTGCCTCTAAAATGAATTAAATTAGGGCTCCAGTTAACAGTCTCCTGCATATAAAAAGAATGTCTCGGCTTAAACCCCTCTGATAGCTTTCTAACTTACCTGACTGGTCTGCCCGGCCTTTTACAACTTGTGATTGTTTACAGCCCCCAACCCGCGAGAGGCACAAAGCTTAAAGCATCTTAAAGATACAGAGCCTTTTCTAAAGAGCTAAAAATTATATTGGTGACGGGTTTCACTGTTGAGTCAATGACTGCTGCCAGGCCTCCATATCCTTTATCTTTTAGGCACCTGGGAGGATATTAATCAATGTAAACGGGATGCAGAAATAGGAATATAGTAGTTTTGATGTTAGCAATACTAGACTTTTGAGTTAATGAACTTTCTCTTTATTATAAATCACTGTACTCCACTTTCTTGTTATAAATTGTTGTGTCCTTGCTATGTAAGAATGTAACTTTATTTAGTGCTTTCTGAGAGTGGCATCAGACTTTGGGAAGAACAACACTATTACTCTTATCAGAAAAGGGCTGTAAAATGTTAATTGGCCTTCTGGCCATAAGATGATGTAAATCACCTAAGACTTGTGTATACAACTAGATATGCAGAGAGAAAGCCTGGTCTTGATGAGAGTCAGGGCTGCTGACACTGCATAATTTTGTATTATCCATTGATCTGTATGTAAAATCAAAAGTATATAAGGCCTTTCCGGACAATAGAGGATGGGCATGTCACTGGAAAGACTGGTTTCCCCCGTGTCTTCTTTTCTTACTCTATTTTCAGGCTGAATTCCCATCTGGGGCATGGAGGCTCACCATGTCTACTTACTTGCCCCAGCTTCTAAGACCCATGAGAGAGGGAGCCCAAGGCAGGGCACCCTCTGCTATTCAAATGGGCACTGGTGGCCTAATGCAGATGGTGCAAATCTCTTGTCCTGAGGTTTTATTAGTTCTCCACGTAAACCAAGTTATTCAGCCTCTTTTCTCCACTAAATTTCCCACTACACTATTCTTTCCTAATATCTCTTTTATATTTCTAAATAAGTTTTTCCTTGCCTACTCCGTCTCTCCTTCGAATTACCCTGGATCCACCAGGGCTGGACCCTGGCAAGGACACAACCATAACCCAGTTGTTACAGAGGGGTTGATATTTTTTTAAAGGTTACATCACATTGTGACTCCAACCTACTTCGTTTGCTAACATTCTCCATCCTATCCAGTAGGGGAGAAAGACTGCTTAAATATATAAGGTCTTATCTGTTTAAGGACATTCAAGATGCACTATGAGAGGCTAGGACAGGAGTCATTATCGAAGTAACTAACTGGCTTGGTTTAGGCACTGATCAATCAGCAGATCCAGCCTGGTTGCTGGAGGAGTCCTTAATGGCCCCTTACTGTGTCAGATGTTAACTGTTACTGCATTGTGGGGAGGTTCTGGAGAAGTGGTGTGGTGACTAGGGTGAAAATGGGACACAGGCAGAATCATGAGTAGGTGTTATTTCCAACTGTTACAAAAATTTTATTGTATTTTTACAGGAAGTTTAATACCATTGCATTCTGGCTGAACAGCAGCTCCGGATTAAGTCATTGCCATGGAGTTCTGACTATCCCCTACATTATTTCTGCAGGTATAATTGTATTACAGGAAGATAAGATGACCTAAATTTCTGTTTAAGAAGTAATATTTCTCTTATTGATCAGCAAAGCAATGCTCTTAACTTAGAAATGAATGTGCTATTATACTGAAGAGCCCTAGGTTTATTCCTCCTCTGATCTTGGGCATGTGAGCTTTACAGGAGAGCCTCACAAGCTTTGCTTTAAATAGCTTCACTCTCTGATTTGTAGACAGAGATACTAGTGTACATCAAACTCCACTCTGCTTCATTTCCCACCCAAAGGAGTTAGAGCCACAGTCAAGTGTAAGAAATGATATATGTCCATCTGATCTTTGGAACTAACCCTATTTATTATTCTCACTCTTTGCTGAAATCCCTGCATTTTGGCCTTGGCACTTCCTAAGCTTCATCTCACTTCTTGTCCCATGTGATTGTCTCATTTACCCTTAATGCAGGTGTTCATTTAAGGAAGATTTGTTGTCCGTATTATGTGGTTACTCAAACAAAGCACATTTCTATATTTTTCTGCACCTAGACAAAACACAAACAAACAAAAAACACAATAATTTGAAAATTCTGTTAACATAAGAATTAAAAGCCTGTTTTCTTCTCTTCATCAATTTTTATCCTATTACCATTGCTGAATTATTGGACTGAATACAGTAATAGCATTTTGTGGTTAACTTGTTACTTTTTTTAAGTTGTAACAGAAGAACATTATAATTATATTTATTATAAAAATTTACTTGAGTCTCTTTCTTTTCTTGTAGGTTAAGTGGTTCACTGAGCTGTTGCTTAAAATAGAACAGTTATTTGGGAGCCTGCCATGGCACTAAATTGAATTTTCTTCAGCTATGTTCCAGAATATATTAATTTTGCTTGTTTGAAAAAAAAAAAAAAAGTGACTTTTCCAATCATTTATTCTTGGTCCCTATCTTCCTTGGCTTTAGGCGACTGTAACAAAATATCATAGTTTCTTTGGCATAAACAACACAAATGTGTTTCTCACAGTTTTGGAAGCTGGAAGTCCCAAGATTATAGTTCTAGTCTAGTCAAGTTCTGGTGAACTTGTGCTTCCTGGCTTGTGGGCAGTGCCTTCTTGCTGTTCCTCGTCTGGTCAAGAGAAGGTGCTCTGGTCTCTTTGTCTCATAAGGAAACTAAACTCACAGTAGGCGCTCTACCCTCCTGTGCACAGTCGCTCAGTCGTGTCCCACTCTTTGTGATCCCGTGGACTGGAGCCCGCCGCATTCCTTTGTCCATGGAATTTGCAAGGCAAGCATACTGGAGTGGGTTGCCATTTTCTACTCCAAGGAATCTTCTGAACCCAGGGATCAAACCGGTGTCTCTTTGTGTCTCCTGCATTGGCAGGCAGATTCTTTACCACTGCACCACCTGGGAAGATGCCACCCTCATGACCTCATCTAAATCTAATTAACTCCCAATGGTCTTATACCTTAATACCATCCCAGTGAGGAGTTAGGGTTTCAACATAAAGATTTGGGATGGGAGGGTGGGAACACAAAGGTAGTCCCAAGTTGTAATGCCTAGAAAATAAAGGAAAAGTGAGGTATAAATGTTCTCAACAGCAGACTCAAGATAGCATAATCTGTAATTGAAATCCTTGTACCATTTACTTTAGCTTAATTGCTCAGAATGGTGATTGCACAATACTAAAGGAAAGTTTATTTCTGATGAATTATAAAATGTATAATTTTTACTTTTTTCCTTCTTAGAAAAAAATAAAATCTTAGGTTAAGCTCTTAATTAGAGGAATAGAAATACTGGTTAGAAAGATGGATTATCTGAAACACCTCTTTTCATCCTTAAATATTCAAACTTTACAGAGAAAAAATCACTTATAAACATTCAGTATACC